>JADLZL010004195.1:0-294135 GCA_015844335.1 Chrysopogon serrulatus
TTTAGTATACATGTGGTGTTCTATATGTTCACATGATATAAGTATTATATAATGCCAATATAATATTTTTTTAATATTTCCTATTTTGAGATGTTATTTTTATAAGGGTTGAATAGTTTTTTCTTAGACTTAAATAGTATAATTTTATTTTTTAATGCAGTATAATGTTATCTTTTCTTTCTATTTTCTATTTTTTAGTTCATATCATTTTTCATTATACTTTTTTATTTGTATATTCCTATTTATTTTATTTCTTTTTGTTTTTAGTATAATTAATTATTTTATGTTTTGTGTTGTATTTTATGATGTTCACGTAATATACATATGATGTTCTATGATATTTTTTAACGTTCACAAAAGTATACCTGTGATGTTTACGTGTTATATTTTGTGATGTTCACATAGTATATATGTGATGTTCTAGATGTTTCTTTCGATATTCACATGGTATACATGTGATGTTCAGTGGCATTCATGCGATGTTGTATGGTATGTTTTTGGATGTGTATATAATATAATTTAAATATTCAATAATTATTTTTGAGTATTCAAATAGTACATATGAAGATGCATGGTGTGTAATATATTTTTTGATTTGATATTTCTTAATAATGGAGATATTTTATATCTATAGCACACATTAGTATGTTGTTATGGTTGGTGTGAATGGCATCCTAGACCATGGGGTCTTGGGTTCAAACCCTTGCACTCTCAATATTTTTATATTTTTGTGAACGTTTATTATTTTTTTTTTTTTTTTTTCGTTTCATGTGATTTTCCATTTTTTCTCATTTTAATATTTTATTAATTTTACTTTTGCTTTTACTATAATCAATTATATTGTTTTTATTTTATTTTATTTTATTTTATGTTTTTATTTAGTTGTACATCTTTCTTTTTTTCTCCCCTCTTTTTTGTATATGTTTTCTATAGATTTTAATTATTATTTTATTTTATCTTACTTAATCATTTTTTGCGTTCACTTTTTTGTTTTCTATATTCCATGTGATGCTCTGTTTCATATATTATACGTACGACGTTCTACGATGTATTTTTATGATGTTTATGTGGTATATAATATCATGTTCTATAATATTTTTTTTGATGTTCTTATAGTTTACGTGTGATGTTCTATAATTTTTTATGTTCACGTGCTTTACATGTGATGTTCTATGATAGTTTTATGATGTTCATATAATACACATGTGATGTTCACGTAGTAGACAATAATGTTCTATGATAGATTTTATGATGTTTACGTAGTATACATGTGATATTCTGTAATAGTATTCTATGATGTTCAAGTAGTATACATATTATGTTCTATCACCTATTTTATGATGCTTATATAGTATACATGTGATGTTTTTGAGATGGGTTTTATGATGTTCGTGTAGTTTATATGTGATGTTCTACAATTTATTTGTGGTGTTCATATAGTATATACGTGATATTCTATAATGCATTTTGTGCTATGATGTATTTTAGATTGTTCACACTGTATAGATGTGTGGTTTTATGATTATTTCAGAGTATTTGCCTGACACGCATGAGATGATTTGGCACCAAACATAGCATATGAGCATTTGACAGTGGCAAACGTGGAAGGTGTGTGGCACATGTTTCTTTTCGATGTAGTGTTTGTTTCTTATTATTTATTTTCTTTTCCCTTTTTATTATATTTTCCTTTTATATTTATATCATTTAAAATTCATTTTATCATTATTTTATTATTTTATTTATCTTTTCATTCTTGCTTATATTTTTATTTTTTTGTCATGTATTTGTCTAGGTTATATCACGTACTAATATATTTTGCATGCAGTATGTGATATTATCTTAAATATCTTTGTTTTACATGAATATTTATTTTGTTTTCCTTTATGATTTGTTCTATATTTTATTATTCTTTCTATTTATGTATATATGTAATGTTATCTATTTATCTAATTCTATATATTTTATAATTTTGTTGTTCTTTTTTTTTATTTTGTAGATATTGTAGGACTAATAACTTAAACCTAAATTTTTTGTTCCCTTAGATTTAGATCCTGACAGGCCGACCCAAACGAGTGCTCCACTTGAGTGTGATGCGGCAAGTGGCAGGTCCACAAGGCCGGCCTTGAGATTTTAGGGGGCCCAGGGCAAGACTAAAAAATGAGGCTCCTTGATATACGCTTGTTATCGTTTGTATTAGAGCATCTATAAGAGTTTGGTATTTTCTATTTCCTAAATTATGTTTTTTTGCCAACTCCTAAAATAATAGAGGGAGGAAAAAATCTCATCTCCAAGAGTTTGGTATAATTCACTTTCCAAAATCTAAATAGTTCCCACGTGTCGTGATTCATGGAAAAGATAAAAGAAAAACACTTTTGCACCGAGGACCCTATACTTTCCACTAATTAACTGATCTTAGATCTAAAAACTTTCCTTTCTGGCAGACTTGCATCAGGAACCACGAGACTGAAACAAAATTATGTTTCCGCCCTTCCACTACTTTTTTTCGTATGGGACGGCGGGGAGGAAGCCCGATCTTGTAGCGTGATCTCGCGCATATATGCACACACTGGGAGGGATTTTTGCGAAGTTGGGAAAGACGGGAACGGAGAATGCCAAACTGATAGAGAGGGTTTTTTTCTTATTTTGCCAAAAAATTAAAGATAAAAAACCGGACAGCAAACTGTTGGAGATGCTCTTTGTTTGGATGCTAAGCTAAGAGCAATTACCTAGCATGTATTACCTATTCTCCTTGCACCATACATTAAGAAAAATATCTTGTATTCTTATCATCGTCCAAACTATTATATCTATGGTAACTCAGTAAATCCCTGCTATCAAGATCTGTAGTATTTGTTATTTGCTCCAAACTACTGATTCATATATATTTTCCCTATGTTCATATTAATTTTAAAATGATGTTGGATGCGTCCTTTGTGTGATCACTCATTTCCTTCTTTTTTATTTTATAACGAATAACGGCATCATTTATATATATATATATATATATATATATATATATATATATATATATATATATATATGTGTGTGTGTGTGTGTGTGTGTGTGTAGGCCAACGTATTTTTCCGCCAGCCCAACATCGCTACGGCCCTCCTTTTTGACTTTTTTTTTTTTCCGATTGATTTTCCTGAATGACGTCCGTGATTTGAGGCCAGTTTTTTTGTGTACCTCTTTTGGCATCCGTGACTTTTTTTTTCCATTTAGCCTTTTGATGTCCGTGATTTGAGGCAGATATTGCCATGTGAATTTTTGGATTTATTTTTTTTATTCTTCATTCACCAAGGATTAAGAAACAACTAAACCTTTTATAGTTGCAGCAAATTTGCGTCCAAGATTTGACATTGGAAAATGACTTTCAGTTGAAAGTCACAAATTTCTATTAAATCACTGGAATTAGATAGGTCATGCCTACTTATTCAAATTATATTTTATGCTCAATATTACGATAATTTACCATACGTCGAAGACATTGTGTTACATTTCATAGCAAGAAGGTAAAAAAAACATCAGAATCATTTGTACATGCCAAAACTGGCCACATGGTTCCTAAAGCTAGTAAAATGTGGCATCCTCTCCACGTATAATTATTCAAATCCACCAGATGGGGAAACTACTTGAAGACGAAGCTAAGTGTGACTCATTGGAAGAATTCCCCAAGGCTGTCTTCGGTCGAGGAAGTCATAGGTCCTGAAAACAAGCCAGCATATCATGAATAAGAAACTTAAGTATATGCAATCTATCATGGATTTAGTTTCCTAAAAACAAGCAATTACATATGTAGATGCAAAAACTTGGCTACCATCAAACTGAAATGGATGAATGTAGATGCAAAAACTTAGGTACGATGAGAATAAAAATAAATCAACAATAAAATCATAGATTATTTGTAGATAACCTAGACTAACCACAAAAATTATGAGGCATGGAAAAACACGTCACCGACTTTTGGTTCATTCAATTACTTCAGAAGATCTGCTACCAAAACACCAGTCACCAGCTTTTTGCCACCTGACCTTTTTTAGAACCATATTTGTGGTTTAGGAAACAACTCTTTAAGGTTAAGAATAAATTTGGTAATAAAAATTTGTTGACCGATGATAAGAACCAATATGTGGTTTGAAAATGATTTATTATGGGTAATAAATTTGGACATAAGTCTATCTGAGAAAAGAAGCAATATTTGTGGTTTAGACAATCAAAATTTATGGCAAAAGAATATTTGGGTCCACATACATAACACCATATTTTTTATTAATTTATCAAGTACAAAGGCATTCAGGCAGTGTCTTGTTGGTACAACCTGTATTAAAACACACAACTAAAATGCATGAAGTGGGTGATTGCTTGTCTTGGAGAAAAATTCAAGTCAACAGCAGCTAAAAAGCATCTGATTATTATATTTTTTTTTTTTTTAATCTTGATATCAGGTGTTCAGTAATGCATCCATTTTACTGATCCATGAACACCAGGAGATCATGCTGCCGCCGGTAATAGAAGCAGTAGGTACTAGGTACAGACATCACAGCAGGGCAACTACGTCCATTTCTATCTGACGGTCTTTTATTTTATTGTTTACACTTTCCTATTACCTGTACAAGAACAAAAATTATAGAGCATCTCTCATGCAGGAACTAGCATATGTCTGCACCTGATTCACAAGATGGTTGTTAGACAAATTTAAAAGAACTACAGATTCTAGTATGTTTGGACTCGATCGTCAAGATAATTGTGAAATTAATTTTTTGAAAAGGACAAGTTCAAAACCCAAAATAAACAACATAATGTATGGTCAATCAGAACTACCAAAGGAATTCTGGTAGTAGGAGATGGACAAGCAAGATGCAAGAATGCTCTGACAAGCATGCTGTAGTGCTATAGAAAACCAGAAGTATTTGTATGCATGTAAACATTGGTAGGTTTAACTCGACAATTAAGCAACAATGTGATAAAAAAGACCTCTGCATTACTCTTTTTTTCAACTAGAACTCACTGTATAATACAATGTCTCACTCCGGTCATGCAAGATATATAGGATCCCCCACATAACCAGCACAATGAAGGCTACCAGTTTTCAGTTCGTGCGAACAAATAATTTTTAAAATCCTATTCAGTTTGTGCTGTAATCAGGTTTATCGTAATGGGAAAATGGGAAAAAATTCTGAATTTTACATTGTTGACATGAAAGTAATGATATGACTAGTAGAAGGCATACCATATCTTTAAGAATGGGAGACATAAGGCTCCCTTAGGCCAGCAACCTTGGGATTGATCCCAAACATTGACACCAAGGGAGCAGCCTCCTCTAGTGGAAAAAGGAACAATAAAGCTACAAGAAATTTAGCATTTTAGGTTTTCTGATTAAAACAAAATAGGAATGATTGGTCACTATGGTTGTGAACAAGTATCCAATTAGCAGTGAGCATGCAGAACAAAATTATCATATCTAAATAAAAGTAATAAAGAACAAACTGATTCAGTATAATAGCCTTTATTTATTGAATGGCAAAATAACCTTCACTAAAAAATTTACTATATGCAACCGTATCCTGATAACAAATAATCACATAAGTCAAGGATCTGAACAATAAAAAGTCAATCTCATAAAGGATGAATAAGAGAAGTTTGAGGGAAGTTTAAGATGGTTAAGCAAAAAAATGACCTGTACAGTAGGTCCTAGGATTCATTCCCTTTGTGTCCTGATTCTTCAAACATGTGGGATCATTTGTAGTGCTTACAAGAATTTGTCAGCATATCTAGACCAAAAGGAAAAGGGGATTAGCATGCAGTCAAGAACCTCCAGTAAAATTAACAGAAACACAATACACAATTATAGACTTTAAGAGCACGGAATTATCTCTATGATTTCTATAGAACAGCAAATCAATATTTTGCATAGTAGAGTAAGCATTCCTCTTGGATTCTAGCCACGACATCAATTTTATGATAGATATGAACAATATTTTATGGTTTCAAGGATAAATAGTCAGGGATTGATAATTATTTGTACATGAAAAAAATTTATTGTCCAACTCCAAACAAGTCTTTATGAACCAATAGGTAGGCATGATAAATGCAAGAACTAGTGGCAGTTGTGTATGGTGTGAACAGCAGCCAAATTTTGTGCCACTTAAGACCAAAGAGCCATTCTAAAAACTTGTCTCGGCATCTACTGCATAGATCAACCATAATGAACTAAGCACTAGAAACAAAAAATCCTGCTGCTAATCTTTCGAATATGTATATATATTTTAATCTCAGTTGCCTTCAATCTATTAAGCATTGTTACTTCCTGAGGACAATTTTTCTTTCATATTGTACCTAGCTGCACGGCCAACTCTGTAGATGTAATTATCAATGCTTTCTGGGCAATTTACATGTGGAATGAGATAAAAGGATACATCACGAGAAAAAAAAAGTAATGCTTAACAGAATGACATACCTGTACGAGCCAATGACTCAATCCACATTCTTTATATCCAAACCTCAACGTATTCACAGCCCAATATAATCTACAACTACATAATAAGTTTAAATAGTAATTGCATAGTGATCAGAAGACTTATCAACCAGCTGTAAGGTGTGAAAATTATTCATAACAAACAGCCTACCCAGCGACATATTCTAGAAAATAATATGTCTAAATCATGAAAGCATACTAATCTCAGCAGGGATTCTTGAACAAGTGTGTTCTAAAATGCCTAGTCCTTAATCTTCCTCGTTCTTCAGTGGCAGAAAGAACGAAGAAAAAGGAAGACACAGGGAAGAAGAAGAAGTTCCTCAACTCCGCCCTGCAGGAATGTTGGCTGTCCGTTGGGCATTTACTGTCTGGCCGAAAACAATTGTTGCGAGTATTTACCTGTGCAGTCATCTATACAAAGCATCAAACAGGTTTAGTTTTGAGATCTGGAGCTATTCACAGCGTGGGTACAATTTAGATGAATTTCTGGATATTTGTGTAATCCAAAGGAATTGTAATGTATTGATGTACCCAGCTATTATCTAATATAATTCTTCTTTCGTTGCAAAAAAAAAGTGTGTTCTAAAATGCCAACCATTGTAGACCTATACCAAGAATCTCTGGAACAAGACCAACATCCTAGAACATTAAGCAGGAACTATAGATATAATTTATAATAAGATTGATAGCAGCCAATAGAAGATGGAATCCAGAATTATTCAGGCAAATCTAAAAAAACTCACACTGAACAGAAAAAAATAATACTAAAGATGTCATTCTCGTCCAACTCCTGGCAATGCATATGAATTAAACAAACAAATTAAAACGACTGGATCAGCTACTGCAACATTATAAATCCCACAAATATGGACAAATGTAAATATGTAAGGCAAAATACGTGTGAGGAGCCATGTTTATGCACCTGGACAGAAGGTGGCACATCACATGATGCTATGGCCAACTCCCCTGCACCTAGCTCATATTGATGCCATGAAAAATCAAAAGTTGAACAATGGATGGTTTAGGGAACAATGAATGACACATGTGGAAGACAATTCTGAAATTAGAGTGGATGAATTAAATAATTTTCAGACTAAAATATTTCTATTTTGTGTGATTGGTGATAAAAGAGCAACCAAGAAATATAAAGATGTATCAAGAAATAATCATGTGGTAGGCAAACAAAGTGGGATGCAGTTGCACACATGTGAAGAACCAAAATAACACCAGGATTGGGAATTGGATGAATGTGAAATACACAGGGCCACAGGCACTTGATATCTTCAAACAAACCCAAAGAAAAACCATTAATGCAAAGGATGAACAGCAAGCTTCTGAAGAGGAGTGTGGATCCCCCGACTTTGCAGCCAAACTACCACAGCATCACGTATTTGCATACCACACCTATGCTTTGAAAACATATATATACCACCAAAGCCCTCCGACTAGTTGTCCATAATAGCTAACCACTTGCTATTTAGTACCATATAATCCGATTTGGATAATCCAAGAATGAAATGAAGTAGTGATATATGATCAAAGGTATTTTGTGAAATTCCTCTACTATATACCTGGAATCTCACCCATGGTTGATGCATTCTGTGCCATGCTGCCACAAAATCTTCTAGTTCATTTGAGCTTGCCTGATTAGAAAAGTGTGTCCACCAAAAACGATTAGTAAGCGTCCACAAAATCACTAAACAAAATAGGAACCCAAGTCAACATGCTGCAGCAGGAATTAATAAGCTCAAAACTAGAAACTTCTAGTTAATTTGAACTTGCCTGATAAAAGTGTGTCCAGTAAATTTAGGAAAGGCCAAATTTCATCATAGTTCATGGAGTTTGAATCATGGACTAAAGCAACAACACCCTACAGTTTATGGAAAAAGAAGGAAAAAAAATTAAAGAAGGGAACACTAATTTTAGTATACGTTTATTGCCGGCTTACACTAACATGATGAAATTTGGCTCATATGAGGTCACTCGTTGCGCCGTGAAAACCTGGAAAGAGGAAAGTGGGTCGGACAATGCAAATTAAATTTGTACAACTATCTGTAAATCACAATGCATGATTTGTGTATCAAGGAGAACAATATGGTCCTAGTCTCAACAGGTGCTACTTCGAAAGCAAAAAGATAATAAAGAGCTAAAAATATCTTTAGTTTTGTGAGACAAACTTCAGAGTTAATTGAGGAAATCAGGAGCTGAAATTATCCTGATACCTGCTGAACATGCTGCTGTCCCCCAAACTGTTGCTCCCGCCTGTTGCCTAATCAATCCAAATTTGCACGAGGACGTTGCCTATTCAATCCAAACTTGCACGAGGAAGCAGGTGATCAAGGGAGGCACCGGCGGCCATGGCTCTGGATCTTCACGGAGAGATGAAAGGGCATAAATTTTAAAAGCTGTTGGTTCTCGAAGGAGATAGGGAGGAGAAAAGGATGCACCTTGTCGATCTGCTCGCCCTTCGTCTCGCTCGAAGGCCATGCGGAAGAGAGGAGGCTCGCCTAGCCATGACGGCCGGCCAGCTGATAGCGCCGGCAACGGGCTGTGCCTGCCCGCATAGGTTTCGCAGACAAGGCGGCCCATGGGGCTCGTCCCGAGCAGAGCAGAGCAGTGGCACCTGCACCGACTGGTGCCGTGCTGGATCACGCGCTAGGGTCGGGAAACAGGTGCTAGGCGTGGTGGGGCAGCTGGGCATAGATCCGGCTGCGCCGCCGGACAAGGGAGCCAGGGGAGGCCGCGCGGCAAGCGAGGTGGAGAAAAGGGCGCCGCCGCCGGGTGCAAGGGAGAGGGCGCAATGGACACCATCCGCATGGGGTGGTACCGCGGGGAGGACCGCACCGTCGCCGTGTGGGTGGGGTGCTCCGCGCCATCGACGGGAAACAGGGTGGGGGTAGGATGGTTTGCCGCTGGTCTGGGACCTCCTACAGCAGAGCCGCACCGCCGGCATAAGGCGGGGAGGCAGCGTGACGGGGTTGGGGTGGATCTGAGGCAGGCACGACGGCGAGCAGGGGTGGGGAGGCAGCGGCAGTGACACGCAGCGCCGGATGGTGTGCGGACAGACTCTGGAAAACGGAACCGCAAAAAAAAATCGTGGGTGGGTGGGGCAGCTATGGAGCTGCTATGCCGCTCGAGTTCGTCGGCAGGTGGGCCGGGCCTGTGAGCCTTAAGTCCGAACAGCGGGGTGGGCCTGTTTGTCTCCCTGCCCAATATGATGCTGGGTACAGAATAGCTATTTGGTATTCAGGTACCCCCATATATATATATATATATATATATATATATATATATATATATATATAAGGCATATAACTTTTTACAGTCCACTCATAAGGTGCTGCACTCATACTACTACTACACGTTTCCCAAAATAAATATACTACTACTCCGTACACCGTAGCGTATACAGGGCTTGGCTGCTTGGCAGCTACTCCTACACCGTATATACACAGGGGCCCTGACAGCTAGCTCATCCCTGGACCGGGCCTGCAGGTGCAACTGCATGGTCACGCGTCTCGACGTCTCGTGCGTGGCTCGACGGGTGTGGACTGTGGAGCCAGCTGCCAGCGAATGGGCAACGCAGCATGCATCGTGGGATCATTGGCCGGAGGAGAAACGTGAAAGCCGAGCTGCGGAGCAGGCGAACGCGGCATGAAAAAAAAAGGAGGGAAAAGCCAATCGGACGGATGTTACCGTCCGGCTGGGCGGACTCTAAGACGCCCCGAAAATTAGTGTCAAAGGATTAGCGCGACAACAAAAGAAAGGTTCAATTGGCCGGTGGATATAATAGAAGACATCGAGTTTATTAAAATAGTATTTTCTCATTAAATGTTTGAGAGATAAAGATAATAAAGTTTTGCTATTTTTGCCCCTTATACTTTATTCTTCCTTTCCCACCCCTGCTCTCCGGTCTTCCTGCTTATTTGCAAAAATATTGCATCATCCTATAGCCCCTCAGTGTTGCGCCTTGTCCATCGCCAACTAACGATGCCGTTGGGTAGATTTGGGTAAACCTATCTCTCCATGTCCGATACCCACAAGCTGTTTGTCAACTCCGCACCCTCCTCATACCCGCTTCATCTTTATTATCTATACCCATTAGATAATTGGGTAAAACTAGTATAGTGCCTGTGCGTTGCTACGGCTTCATCTAAGGAGATATATATGAAAACAATAAATGATAATATTTTTTTCAAGATTGAAGAAGGAATAATATATATAAGAACAACAAATGATAATATTTTTTCTAAGATTGAAGAAGGAATAATAAATAGAGCAATATGGAAGAACATCTATTCGAGAATTGCATTATACTTAGCAATGATGGTATTTCAAGGATGCATCAAAGTGGAAATCAGTTTATGATACCTATTCAATTTACATAATCTTTAGAATTAACAAGTTGCCACAGCATTTTCATAATCTTTCATCAGGGATTGAACTTTAGCTTTGAACATAACCCTTAAGAAAAGTAGGATCCAGTTCGATGCATTTCTTTGCATTCTTGAGACCTTGAGGTAAAGCTCCCAGATAGATGTAGCATTGAGTTATGCTGTTGAAAACATGAAACATGAGCCATATACATAAAAATCAAATTACCTTTGCTAAGTATGCCAAGGAGAAAAGAGGAAGCCACAAAACTTGACTTCAGAATGAACAAGTATGCCAAATGTGTCTGATCATAGATAGCATATATTTACTACAAATTTAGTTTCTAAGAAATTACTGTAATTTCATCAAGAGTCTAGTTCTATTTATTTGAGAAGGAACAACAGAGAAATAGCCAAAAAATGCTTACTTCTAGGATCCTTTGGCTTACATTTTCATAGCTTGGGTGTACTGTACCTCGATGTCATATCAGCACTAACTTCATGCACGTTGCGATTACGACTAAAGCAGTGCAAATTATAATATAGCATTCCAGGCGCCCAATATATTTCCATACCTGAAGCTTATCGGAATCTCCTGCCATTCAGCAAAAGTTTCCTCAGAATGTGACCACCTGCAACAAGCATAATCCACAGCTCATAAATAAAGAAAGCCAAGTCACATATGAATGGCTGTTTCTTCTCCGCATGAGAAGCCTATAGTCAAAAAAGCTGCACTCTATTGCACAAGGTCAATAACTGATTCTACAAGCAGACAAATTTAAATCTCACTTAAATAGTTCCAAACTTTTAACTCTCCAATGCTTTGTCATGTACAGACCCTTATGCTTGTAAAAAATCTTAAGTATTTCAAGAGAAAGTACAAAATTATGTGTTGCAATTGAACAAAAGTTAAACTCATAGACAACTTACCCTTATGCATGTAAAAGCGTGTTAGCCCATTGAAGAAATCAATGTTGTGCTAGAACTAATTAATTGGTCTTTGGGTTTGCCTTGAAAGCATGGACCGTATTCCATCCCACTCGGATGAAAAGCATAAGCTCTGTGTTGTTACCCACAAGATCAAAGTGACCCTAAAAGAAGACGTGAACCAAGAGATAAAAACAAAGCTACCATAAAACTGTGAACAATTATTATCAATCTAGAAGTGCAGTTCTCTAAAAACCTGTATCTGAAAACTGGCAAGCACACTGCTCCATGGAAAGAATGGGCGCATATCCATGAATTTTTTACAGGTCTGAGGGTTAACCTGGTTTAATAAGCTCACCTCTCCTCTTTGGATCAGCACCAGAAAAACCAAAAATCATCTTCTCTGCCGGTATATCCATCTGAATATTCACCTGGTAACCAGCAAAGGCCACACCGTGTCTCCACTTCACCACAATTGACACGGATTTGATTCACTGGAACACTAAATTTTCAGATTATAAGCCATGGAATGTAAGGTCCATCACTAAACAGCGGGTGGCCAATTACAGAGAAACAAAAGCAAAGTTCCAGAAAGAAAGAAGACTGAAAAACAGCAACAGGAGTACAGACCAATTGTTGTTGCATGCTCGTCTGCTGCCCAGGTGGCCGAGCGAGGCTAGCACAGGCAGTGGCAATTTCACGCAATCAGAAAGGCTTAGTTCCTGCATATTTGGTAGAAAAAGAAACCAGAAAAGATCAACATTTATAAACAACACTGAGTCACTTAGTAAATATTAATTATCTAGGGTCATCATACAGGAATCAAGCTTCATTGAAACTATATTGGCTTTCACCCATGGGAGATCAATGATCTGTCAAATTTACTACAATGGGAAGCTAAGGATTGAAGATTCTTGAGAAAATTCCAGTCTGATAAAGAGAGATCTTAATAACAATATGGTTTACTATAATTAATCAATATATGGCAGACATCTAAATCCATCTTCTATGTGAACATGGCAATGTAGTAGGAGAAATCGGCAGCAATGAGGCAATGCAGGAAAAAGGAGAGATGGATACTCTGTAACTTACGTAATGATCTTGGACAGAAAAAAAAACTTGCAGTTTGAAACTTTGAATACACAATAAACAGCAAGATTTCAAATGAGTTGTTACCGGCGATCACTCAGAGGCTAGAGCTGCCCCTAGTCCTGCGAGATCCACTGCTTGCTTTCCATCCTTCTGAAATGGTTGGAGGCAGCAGTAGCAGCAACAGAGCCA
Organism: Chrysopogon serrulatus; assembly: GCA_015844335.1. Lineage (NCBI taxonomy): Eukaryota > Viridiplantae > Streptophyta > Magnoliopsida > Poales > Poaceae > Chrysopogon > Chrysopogon serrulatus. The sequence goes on from JADLZL010004195.1 coordinate 13,057, forward strand.
GACACATTCTGAAGGACAAGACGTTAAAATTATCTCACCGAGATGTAGCAGTACCTAAGAAGATTAAGCTTGTATCGGGGATCAAGAATAGTGGTCCATCAGCGCACCGAGATGTAGGAATAGCATCACAGACCAAATCAAGAAATTTATACTTTCTTTCCAAATGAAGTCATAAATTTACATTATTCTAAATGTTAAAGGCAATCAAGTATGTCGATGGAAAGCAAACAAATTTATGCATGAGAGATTGTAGAAAAGGATTTTAGAAACTGTACCGTTTTTAGCACAAGAAACCACAAGAACAAGTGATTCAATCAAGGATAATATGTCTGAGTAGTCTGGTTCGTCCTTATGAAACATTTGACAGTGTCATCCCTTGGGGCAGGCTGAAAGTCATGGAAATAAAAACAGTACAAGTACTATTAAGTCAGAATAATTTCTCTTCAAACTTTAGCAGAATATAATTTTAGAAGTACTTATTAAGTAAAAAATGTGAAGAATTGGTAATGAAATGTGGATCACTCAAGAAACACAAGCAGTGATTCAACAAAGGCATGATGCAGCAGTCATGAATTTCCATCCTTCCTAAACCCTTCACCAAATTAATAATTCATAGAATTGCCGACCAGAAGATGCCTAGCCTAGCCTAACGATTACTCTCATTGACCTTATTCGCCGTTAACTTACAAAGCAGTAAGCATCATCAAGAATCAAGATGGTAATGGAACAATTGCACAATAAGGATGACCAAAGAGCACAGACCTGCTTAAGTGTGATGGGGAACATGAGCTTCCCTGACACCTCCGGTATGCGCACAACCTCCTTCATGATGACCGGTCACCAGCTCTACGATGCCTCGATCCTCACCAGCACCTCTCGCAGGAGCTGGGGGCCGGGGCGCATCAGTGACCAGCAGCTCTAATCCATCGTCTCTGACAGCTCTGCGGACACCGCCCGTGACACCGGGGGGATCAGTGACCTGGATCACAAGCTGTGCCGTGACCACGAGATGCTCCCGAACTCGCCCGTCATGTCCTGAATCAGGCTCCTGAAAGACATCAGTCTCCTGCACCGTGCAAGAACAAAATCTTCTCAAAAATGGAAAGAGATGTATTAACCACTAACATGGGTACACAATAATCCAATGGAACAGGTTGCATTTTCAGTGCCATAATAACAGGTCCAATCCAAAATTCTTGGCTTTGCTCTTATACAACTGTACTGAGTCATATAATGAGGTCACTGGAAGATTAGATGGACGCCTAAAATCATGGATGCCAAAAATTGATGCTGGCTATCATTTCAAATAGCTAGAAATAGTGGCATGAGATAACTGGAATTAATTATTTTGCATCATGTGAATTGACCCAATCCACCCATCCTACGAGCTGCGCAATGTCAAAGAGAACCTCCTCATACAGATCAACCTTCTTCACCGTAACCTGTTGCAAGACCTGATCCCATCATACACGGACTCCACCAATTCTTTAGATGTAACTCCAAATTTCAATCCACCAGCAAAGAGACCAAAAAGAACAAAGAGAATTGAATCATCAGTTACCTGGGAGACAGCAGCCTAGGTTGCCGACGATGGGATCGAACGGGCGGAGAGTGGTTCGGCGTCCGGGGCGGCGTTGCAGCGCACGGCGCCCCTACGCGTCGCAGTGGGCGGCATGTTCGCGGCTTCCTTCTCGGCGTGGCGTGCGGCATCGCGTTGGCGCAGCGTCCCTGCGCATCGGCAGGCTTCCTGCTCGGGCGCGTCGCAGCAGGCTTGCCGTCCTTCTCGGCGTGTCGCAGCGGGCGGGCCGTCCTTCTCGGTGCGTCGCAGTGGGCGGGCCGTCCTTCGCGGCGCTGCGTGGTGGACGGCAAGCGGCGCAGCAGGCTTCGCGGCAGGATTGAAAACTCTACGGTTGAAGGAGAGGCGTCGTGCGGGCGTCAGCAGGCTTACTGCTCGGCCAGTCCGTGGCCTCCTTCGCAGCGGGGTGGACAGTCTAGGGTTCAAGGAGAGGCGGCGCGTGCGGGCGTCGGGTTTCACGTTGGAAGAGGGAGGGTCTCCTCGGGCTTCGCGTAATCGCGTGCGGACGTCGGGCGGGCGCAGTTGCAGAGAAGGATGAGTGAGGAGTGTTGGATCCCAGCGATCTCCACCGTTGGATGTGAGTGAGCAAGAGAACGGAGATGGTTAAGTGAATCAGGACCTTTGATTTTGAAAGATTAGAGATGTTGCTGGGTATAATTTTGTTGGTACACTTAGGAGAGATTAGGAGAGATGATGACTGTGGTGGACAGTTGATGTGTGGACTTAGGATAATTTTTTTGATGTATTATATGTGGTAGAGATGAATGGGTATCGGTATTACCGGTGGATGTCAGGATGACAGTCGGGCGGGTCTAGACCTGAAACCCATGGGTTTTGGACCCGACGGGTGCAGGGGCGGGTGCAATTCTTTCCCAGCAGGTCTGCGGGTTTGGAGACCTGAATCCGGGTGGGGCGGGGGCAGGTCAAATTCCTCCCGTGGATTTTCCATGAGGACCTGAGAATACAAGGCCCAACACTATTTTCAACCCAGCAGCCCACGAAGGAAGTGCAACCCTAGGTATTTAATTCAGTTGCTCAATTTTTTTTTCACACCTCCGTTCTGTATCTCCCTGTCACCCAGGCACCTAGGCACCGCCTCTCCTCTACGCCCGCAGCTCCTCACATGCTCAGTTGCTGGTTCCCTCGAGCAGTACCATGACCAGGTAGGCACCGACGCACTTAGGGTCTGCGACAGGCGGCCAGGTCAGCAACGGCAGCACGGCGCACCGGGGTAGGCGGCCAGGGCAGCACCGGCGGCCCAGCGCACCGCGGCAGGTGACCATGGTGGCAGCGACAGGAGTTGGCTGCTGGCGCAACGCTGTCGGAGAGGGACCCAATCCCTGCAGAGTGCTGCTGCTCGCCGCTCGCGTCTTCTCCCATTCTACCATCATATTGTAAAGTTCCGGGTTTCGAGGACCTAGCGGGTTCGGAGGCAGGGATGGATCTTCCCCGAAACAAGGTTCGGGGCGGGTTCGGGTTTTCTTCTCGGGTTTCAGGTGTGAGTCCACGGATGTAGCACCCGGCCCCGCCCCGCCCTGTTGCCATCTTGAGGTGGATGTCCCAATGCGCACGGCGGTCGTAGTCAGTGGGCTGGCACCCCTCGTCCTCGCCCGTGATGGCCGCCTCCTCCAGCACCTTCGGCTCCTTAGGTGCCAGCTTGGCCTCCTCTTGATCGACCGTTGGTGCTGGTCTGTCCTTGCGCGCCTCAACGGGCTCCGTCGTCCAGCCTCCCCATGGCGCGTGGGCACCGGGCGGGAGCCATGCACATGCATCAGGCGCGGCTGCGCCTTATCGTGGCTGTGCCGACTATGGTACCTCCGGCTATGGCCGCGCGGGAGCCAAGCGCAAGCGGTAAACTGGCCACAAGAAAACCCCCCTATAGCTATGTTTTATTTCTATGTTAGACATGCTTTATTTCATCTTTAGCGCAGTATAGATACGCTTGACTAAAGCATGTATAAAGCGTCTTCGTATGGGCCGTGTCAAAAAGTGTAGATACATTTTGTCAAGCGTGCCAAAGACTTGAGATGCTTCCTAGTGACGGTGTCAAGCATGTCTAAAAGACATGAGACACTTCCTAGTGACAGTGTAAAGCACGTCAGTGACAGTGTAAAGCGCGTCTCGTAGACAGGAGACGCTTTGTAATGACATGCGTATCTACGTCTTTTGAAGACATTTCAAATTTGTGTCACGCAATGATGGTACACTGTGTTTTTTGTTTTATTTATTTCATTGCTAATAGTTAAGTGAAACTGTCTTGAATACACGTTCACTTTGGGCACCACAATATAGAGAACACATATAAAAAACCACATGAAATATATTCCATTAATATTAGAGCATACAGAGTCACCAAACTAAGTCAATCATCTATATACATCATGTTAATCTTACATATCCCCTTTATTCTTATACATTGGACTCCATTTAAAAAGCTCATGCTGACACTTGCTCTTCCATTCTCAATCGTTGCTTCTTCACTCTGCAGATACTTTGACATGCCTCCATGATCTTGCACATTAAACAAATAAATTCAAAGGATATAAGATCTGAAATTTAGAACACCATACAGACCACCTCGTTTCCCTCACCGGGGTTTTTTTCCCGTAATAAGTTTTACTTTGGAGTTTTGCTGTGGTACATCCGAATAACTGTGAGCCGTTTATTTATTTTGATCGGACGATCACGGTCACCTATTGCCTCTTAGAGCAACTCCAACAATTTTGCAAAACTCTTCCCCATCCTTGTTTTTGGGAAAAATCTCAAAAAACTTCTCTCCAACAGTTTTGCATCTTGGTTTCCCATCTTTTGCCAACTCGCAAATTCCTTCCCTATCCACAAGATATATATGCCGCTTGGCATCGGAAAAAATCCCCTCGACGATTCCTCCTCCTGCGCGCCCTCTTGTTCCCGCGTGCGCGGCCATCTTCTTTCCCGCGCATTAGAGCTCGGTGCCGCGTAATCAAGTTGCCATCGAGGGGATCGATCCTTCCGTCCCGCCGCCATCTTCTTGAACGCCGGCGACTGTGGGGTGGTGTTGGCCGGCAGGTAGACTGGTCGCTAGGGTTTTGTGTTGGCCGTCTGGGAGCAGCACGCCATTCACAGATGGAGTGTGCCACGGCGACCTGCTGCTGTTCGGCAACAGGGAACGCATGACTGTTGTTCCTGGATACTCACGTGAAGAGGCATTGCCTTGCTGACTAAAGGATAGATGCTGAGATGCAGCACGTACACTGATGATGGTGGATCGATCGCAATTAGTTTGGGTCCTGGAAACCGGAACCCGCCGGCGGGCGAGCAGCGTGGAGGCTTCTGGCGTGCGGCTGCAGGCTTCCGGCAGCCGGTTGGAAGCTCCTGGCAGGCGGCTGGACGGAGACCTGGCGACGGGCGCGCGAACGAGAACCGCAAGTCACGACTGCGCGTCAACAGAAACCGCGGGGAAGAAGTGGGTCCACAATTTCGGTTTGCCAAGTGAATTATAGGAAACTATTGAAGATGAACCTTTTTTCCTTTGCCATATACTTCTGAGAGTCGGCAAACTTCATGATTTAGAAAATACAAATTGCCAAACTATTAGAGATGCTCTTAGGAGGTAATAGATAAAATATATATTTCTTTAATTTCTTAATTTATAAAATAGTATAAATAAGAAAAGTTTTAGATATAAAAAGAATCATTTTTCTAGATTTGATTGATGCATGCTTGATCTGATTTAGTATAGTAAATCTTTTTATTTCATAACATTGTACTTGATATATTTTGCACTACCCGAGTTGGGGATCACCGGCGGTTCAAAACCCCCCATCACCGGCGGATTTTGAACCGCCACAACCAAAGTGGCAATGATGGGGTTCGGACATCACTGGCGGTTCTTTCAAACCGCCAGTGATCATAAACTTTCACTGGCGGTTTAAAACATGAACCGCCAGTGTTAAGCAGGCAAACACTGGCGGTTTAAAACACCAACCGCCAGTGTTAAGCAGAAAAACACTGGCGGTTTTGGACACCAACTGCCAGTGTTAGTTAAGAGAACACTGGCGGTTCGTAGCCACAACCGCTAGTGTTACTGAATAGCTTTACTGGTGGTTGTTGAAACCAACCGCCAGTGTTAATCAAACAAACACTGGCGGTTTGTACAACCAACCGCCAGTGGTAGTTTGAGCAACACTAGCGGCTTGTCCCATCAACCGCCAGTGTTAGTGAAGTTAACACTGGCTGTTCCAAACCCACCGCCAGTGATCAATTCCGAATTTAAAAGGTTTTTATTATTTTGGTTTGCTTTTTTTTATTTGGGGCACGTTGCTGCGAAACCCTAAATTAATCCAGATTACGATTACATCAAAATGGTACTAATTAAAGTGTTACAATGTATCGAGAATCCTATTAGAACAAATATTACAAATGTTGCAAATGCTACAAATACTACAGTAGCCTATCCAAATGCTCTTTACCATAATTAGACTTGTATTTTTTGGCCGCAGTGACCGACAATGATCCTTCCTTGCTCAATACCTCGGACAATATGAATCTTTGCTAGCTCCCCACTTAGTCCGCTGATCTCGAAGTTTAACAACTTATTGTGGCCCATCTTCTTGCGCTGTAAGTAAGATGATGTTAAATTGCACCAATTGAAGACAAAAGTATTGGATTCTTATGTATAGTGCGAAGCAACATACCATGCGATCTTTGCGCCCAAGTCAACATACATTGCCCACATTACGTAGAATCCGCAGTGATTGTTCCCATCCGGCTGATCCAGGGACTTCAACTCCGAACAATAAGCATGGAAAAGACGGTTCTTGTGCCCGTCCAACTCCGCCTTGATACGACGTCAATATAGAAGGTGCAAAAGTACTAAAATGTGCTATGTCAATTAAATAATATGATGCTAATGGGATCACTTACTCATTCTGCAAGCTGACTAGGGTTTGATAAGCTCGAGTGGCTTATCCTTCGAGTCCCACACCTCTTTCCGATCTTCTCCAAATATGACATCAACGAATACAAAATGATTGCTGCAATCACAAAGTTGTTGTTAGATATAATAAAATTTTAATCAAAGTCAAAGAAATAAGTTATGAGAGCACATATTTGTAGTTGTAAGCTAGGATTGCATTCGTTTTCTTGTTTTCTAACATCGATTGGATCTCCAACTTCAAAACAATTTTCAAATGTTTCGCCTCCTCACCCTTACAGGTTGTCTCATTAAGACGGGGTCAAGGAAGGCTACTTGATTTTGCTTCAACTCTAAGAAACTTCTTGCGATGTACCTACGCAAGCATGATATATGTTACAATGTAGAAGACGTAGGTTACTATAGTAACATGTCATAAGTGTTTGGTAAAGAACTTACATAGTCCATAACATCAGGAGTTGTGTGTCTGGATCGTGCCTTTAGTACAATTGAAACAAGCATTCATATTTGACATGGTGTATCGTCTCCTCAGCATGATTAAAGACAAGTCTAGCGGGGATAACCACTTCGAAGCCACTATACCCCCCATGACTGTCACCGATGTAATATTTATGCAGATCCTGCGTATATGTTGTCAAATGACGGACTTCATCCTCTAGGACCAATGAGTGGCCTAACTTGAATTTGTATGCTATTTTTACGGGCTCAAATTCGAACCCTTGGCAATCTTGATATACGTCTCTAGCTTGATCCATGGGTGTAGACATAATTTTGGCCACCTTCTATATCTCAAGCAACTTTGCAGTGGCTATTTCGTGTTCCCTTGTTTCCATGTCTGGTTTCCTACTTGCCTGTCATATTCAGTCTCCAGCATCCATAGAGGGAACCCTGCGATTCGCTTATGCCAGGCTCTAAACCTGTCATAGTCAAATGGGATCTCCTGCTTGTCTGGCATCAACCCCGTAATGCTCCCGTTTACCGGCTTCTTCTTCCTTTTATCTGTTTTGGGAGTGTTATCTACCGATGCCGATGCCGATGACCTTTTCTGCGAGGATGACCTTGATAGTCTGTTTGAGCGACGAATTTTTTTGGGACTTTGAGGGGGAGGAACTCGAGTGGCTCTCTGTCCTTTTCTGGAGGGTGGTGGAGTTGGAGGTCGAGACATTTGTCTTATTTCAGTTGCTGGAGGTGGGGGTACATTGGAGAACTTTCTCTTGTATGCGTCGATGGCGATAGAGGTGGAGTTGAAGGTGCAGGCCTTTCCCTAGGTGGGGGTTGTGCCCTATCAGGTGACGATGTCTCATCGTATGTCTCATCGTCGTCATCATCCGAAGATGCCTGTGAATCAGGCTTAATGAGGCGTTTTTGCCAAGCCACAAGAGTCCCCTTGTTCTGAACAAGACGCGGTCTGTCCGCCTATACAGAGCAATCAATGTGTATCTTGTTGAACTTCTTATCCAAGATCGAATCAATGATGACCCTGGCGTACCTTGGCAGGATTGGGTTGCCATGAACCTCACCGTTTCCTCGAGGATAGGCCTGTCCTGTTGCCACATTGTCAGTTGTCCATTGCTGGCGGATGTACAGCTTGACATTAACGGGTTCGGTGATGTCGTCCAACGGATGTGGTGCATTTGCCTCTTCCTCGTCCATGAATGGGCACTACACCACAACACTGAGATTAGCGGTGGATGATCTAACGCTAAAAGTGCTTATAGAAGCAGACGATTTGTTGCTAAAAAGTTTTACTGTCAGATTCCAGCAGCAGGTGAACATCCTGTCGGTAAAAATCTTCACCATCAGATAGGACTTTTAGCGACAGACAGTCTGTTGCCCTAAATATTTATAGCGGCAGACAGTCCATTACTACTTTTTAGCGACAGCTGCTTTGTTTCCATGCATATACCATCAGATCATCCAATAGTCCATGTATTTATAGCGACAGATTGTTTAACAGGACAACATAAATATGCAAAAAAATAAATAAATGCAATTAGAATACATTTAGTACATAGCAAACCGGCATTCAAGCCTAATGTCCATCACATACACATATCAAAACATATACATCACATCACAGAAGTCGATACATATATAACAGTCTTTGTCTTGCACACAATTTCAATCATCCAACAAAGTGAGGCATCAAAAGATTACATGAATGCACATCCCAGCAAGCAACACTAGTATTTTGTGTTTAACATACTAAGGTTTGTGCACATAATCATTTCTACAAACTTAGACCAAAAGCAATGGCTTGCCAACACTAGAGCACATCCACCAGTTTATGTGAGATCCACTTTCTAGAAACTCAAGTCAAAGAGTAGCGCCCACCACTTCCTGAAAAATATAACAATGTAAATATAAGGTAAGTAGAGAAAATATGTAAAGCTGCTATACAATGAGTTTGTAATCAGCCAAGTATTAGACAACCATTTTCCAAAAACTCATGCTAAATTACAGGTTTTTCCTCATGTAGTTATAAAGTTTGAAACTCAAACTTTTTCTAGTAACTCAAGGTTCCTAAGAAGGTTCCCATCTAGACTCTTCCTAGCCGATTTCCATCGTGAAACCTTACATTTTGGACATGAATCAGATTTTTCATGTTCCTTCCAATATAGAATGCAATCATTTTCACAGGCATGAATACTAATGTATCCAAGACCTATGGACTTAATCAATTTCTTAGTCTCATAGTAGTTTCTAGGTAGTGTCGTACCCTCAGGTAAGACATCATTAAGTAGATCTAGTATAAGATCAAAGCTTTTGTCAGTCCATCCTCCAAGGAGCTTGATGTGAAGAAGCCTAATCAGAAAACGCAGTTTCATGTACTTCTTGCAATTAGGAAATAATTCTTGACTATTGGCTTCTACCCACTTTTGGAGGTCAACTAGTTCTTTAGGAAGCTCAACTGAACTGTTATCTTCAAAATCCCCTCTATCATCTAAACCACAAGCTAGGTCTCCAAGCAATTCAGATATGTCATCCTCTTCACTAGACTGTTCCACAACATCAGCACCATCACCATTGTCGGTATCCACATAGGAGGAACTAGCTTCCCCATGTAAGTTCCAAGTTGTGTACCCTTTTAGAAACCCATCACATATCAAGTGCTCTAGTATCTCACTTGAGTCTCTCCAAAATGAGTTAACACACTTTCTACAAGGGCATAGTATCTTGCCCCTACCGCTGAATTTCTAAATGCAAAAGCTAGGAAACTGTTGACCCCTTGTAAATATGCCTTTGTGTACCTAGCATCACTATTGATCCAGGTTTTATCCATTACTCTTTGTGGGGAATGAGCATGTACCTGCAGGACCTGAATCTATTGACTGCAAGCAATGAGAAGAGAACAATGTAAATGCAGCAGATCTGCAACTTGCTGTGTTTAGTGGGCCAGCTCCAGAATGCTTTCACTCAAGGGAGCTGAAATGAATCAGAAAGAATAAATCAATACATACATACATAGCTACAGGAGGAAAAATAATTTCAATGCTTTCACTCAAGGGAGCTAAAATTGATGCACATAGCTATGGGTGTGATGGAGCCTCAGAATTGCTACCATACATACATAGATTCAGAATTATCAATCTCTAATAAATAGCTAGGAACACAATTGCTGCACAGAATCACGAATCAGTTTCGGTGTGGTGTGGAGGTGGCAGTTGCCTTGTGGCAGCTGGTGCGGTGACGCCTGACCGCCAGCAGGGTCACACCGACCTGCTGCTTATTGCACTGCTGCTACTCATCATGTAGTTCCAAATTTTAGAGTCCCTAAATTACCATCGTTCATTATTTAATTGTTTGTGCTTTTGTGGCTACAACAACAAAGGAGATTGTTTTCTGATTGTGTGCATTTTTTAGACTGAACAATAAAGCAGAAAGGCATTGACATTTTTTCCCTCCTGCTCCTACTAATATTGTATAGCAGTGGTGATCAACAGGCCAACCTCCATTAGTTTAATTAGTTGCACTAGAAGATCCAAATATACAGTATGATTCATTACTACTGAAATAGCAAAGACGACTAGATCTTGATGCAGACGTGGAATCAAAACAAAAATGAACTATGAGCCTAAAACAGCAAATTACATTAGCTCACTGCAGTATTTCATAACAGAGAGCAATTATCCATGAGTCTTTACAGGAAACGGCTTTGATGAGTCTTTAGAGGAAGCTGCTTTCACATTATATCTGCTCACACTGCAGTAATTCATTAGAAAGAGCAATTATAAATGAGATCAACAATTAAAACTATTATTTCTATTGTCAATTTTCCACAATGCCTCTACATTTTTTATAAAGATAAAAGGAATGCCTTTGAGTATGTGACCAATCAAAAATCTCATGAATTAATTCTGGACACTTCTCCTCTGTGTACCAAAAAGTATCAAATACCATAGAACAGCTTAAGCGTGTGGCAAGATCATGTGTGCCAATTCCAACAATGATGGCCTCAGCACCAAGATTTGTAATTTCTATTTTTAGCAAAGGAAGGATGCACTTCGATCTCTGAAGATGCAGCCTCAGATACGTAATTACAGAACTAACAATCTATAATAAATAGCTAAGAATGCTGCACAGAATCACCAATCCCCAACAAAAGAAATAAAAAAAACCTTATTTTTAGCTTTCAGCAGATGAAAGAAAGACACAGGGAAGGGCATTTGGAACATACCGATGGATCTGCTGCGTGCCCCACCGTCGTGTGCTCCAGGGGCCGGCGTGCTCCACCGTCACGTACTCCAGGGGGCAGCGTGCTCCACCATGGCCTCCTCCAGGAGGGTGGTGTGCTCCAGCTGGAGGCGCCGGCGAGCTGGCAGGACCAGGGGAGGGAGTGAGCGTCCAGGAGAAGCAGGGGGTGGTGCTCCCAGCTGGGGGTGCCAGCGAGCTGAGAACGAGAGCAGTGAGGTGAGCGGCTAGGAGGAAGAGGGTGAGCGGCCAGGAGGAGGGCGAGCGGAAGGTAGTCAAGGGTTCAGATACAGGGCCGAGGTAAAGGCGGGCTCGGATTTGGGAGGGAGGTAGAGGGCGGCGGCGGGCAAGAAATTTGGGGAAGGATGGGCGCGATTTTGGATCGAGAGGGCGGCGGCGTGCGGGAGAGGAAGAACAGGCGGCGCCACTCTTATCTGGATTTGAGATTTGGAGAAAGTTTAATAGTCTAGGGTTTCTCTACTCGTGGGGCAGACCAAAATTTGCGCGCGAGCTGAATGTAAGTGGGCGCGCTAGTGTGGGCATGTGAGCTACGTGGGACCCACATTTTTTTAGCGACAGACTGATTAACGCTATATCTAGTTTTAGGGATAGACGGTCCACCGTTAAAAATAAATATCTATAGCGACAGACCATAAATCGCTAAATGAGGAATTAGTGGCAGATAGTCTGTGAGCAATCTTTAGGGACAGATCATTCATCGATAAATATAATTTTTAGCGTCAGATATCTGACAGTGATGTGGTGTTGTGGTGTAGTGGGGGTTGACCCATAGCTACTGCGACCCTTCATCACTGGACTCATGCTGGTCGGAACAAGGTCTTCTGCTGTTGTGTTTGCTATGCTTTGTAGAACCTGACTTACTCGTTCTTCGACCCATGCTTCCATACGTGCTTCCACTCGTGCTTCAACTCATGCTTCAACTTGTGCTGCCATTTCGTGGAGGCGTCGTTCGTACTCTTGTTCCCTTAGCGCTCTAGCTCTCGATCGGCTACGATACGACGAAGATTCATCTCCAAATGCCACATGCCAAGGAATAACCCTGGCTCCTCTTGTGCGTCCAGGGTGCTCCTTGTTTCCAAGTGCGAGGGTGAGCTTGTCATTCTCCCTGTCGACCTAGATTGTGCCTTTATTCACCTCATCGGTTATTGACGACACCTTCTGGATCACCTCATTGAAGGGCTGACTGGTGGACGAAAGGGACCCATCCTCGTTGTACCATGCACCCCTAGCGAGTAGGTAACGTACGGACCTGAGATTCCAATTCTCAGTTTGGGGCTATACACCTCGCTGTTGAAGTTTTTCAACTTCCGAGTCCCATTCTGGAATTTTCCGTACGTACTAAGCATGTTCATCTCATTCCTACATGAAAGTAAATGATAATGATACAAGCAACAAACAGTTTGGTATATCCAAAGTGGCATTTCGCCGAACATCTAGGGGGCATGGGTGTGAACTGGTCAGTGAGCATGAGCGTACCTGCAGTCCGCGCGCTGCAAGTGACACGTCCGGCTTGTCGGCGTCGTCGTGGTGGGGGAGAGGGAGTCGGCCGCGGATTCCCTTGGTTGGAGCAGCGTTGGCGGCGGCGCTCGGCCCGTGGAGGCGCTCAAGGCGCTCAGCGACGTGAGCGCTGGTGGAGTCGGAGCCAACGTCGTGCACGCAAGCTCTGCGTCTGCGACACAGCGGCGTCAGCGCTCAAGGTGGCGAAGAGGGCGTGGCCGCTGCTGGAGACGACGGTGGCGGAGGCGGAGAAGAGGGCGTGCTCTCGACGCGGAGAAGACGCGCCGGCGGCCGCGCTTTAAGGCGCTTCGGCGGGCGTGCGCGCTGGTGGAGCCGAGGGCGTGCGTGCTGGGGGCGGCGACGGCGTGCACGCTGGTGGCCGTGACGACTGTTGATGGTGTAATTTGGCTAGAGAATGTGCCCATGATCTGCCAAATTATATATGCTATATTAGTTATTAATTTATTGGTTGACACGTTGCTTAAGAGCTGTGACAAGGCCAAGAGCATTCCATGCATGATGGAGTTCACGAGTGGAGCAAGCAAGCAAGGAAGGATATCACAGGCGTGAATGAAAAGGATTTGGCATTTATTGATTTATTACTGAAAAGGATTTGGCATTTATTGATTTATTACTTGGCCGAGGTAACAGTTATCCAAGCTCCAGGCGGATTAGAAGATAGGTATTGCTGGCCGAGTCAGTTAGGAATAAAACTAGGTAGTGTGCCCGTGCGTTGCTACGGGACAGTAAAACTCTTTTGTATTTAAAACACATGAATCACATGATAAAATAATAATAATGTGAAATTAAATAATACAAACTTTCAGAAACTTAGCGAAGTGCTCATGTGCGGTAGAACACTGATGTATTTTGGACATTCAATTGGTGCCACCAAAAATACACAACCAAAAAAAAAGAACTCCATTCAGCTTTAGTTGTTCTTTTTCCAATGCATCGTACATATATAATGTGCATATGTATCCATTCAAATAACTAACAACATGCGACACATGCTCACAGTTTTTTTTTCTCATATGACAATGAACAAATCAATTTGCTCATAACATTGAGAAAAAATGGCACTACCATTCTCTGAAATAAGAGTGCAATAAAGCATCTAAAAAGTGCAACATCTAAAGTTCAGTCATCTGGTACAAAGGTAATTTGAAACTTTCAATTAATAGCTAACTAAATATATGTATAGAATTGGTTAAACTAACCATGTCCAACTCCAAAACTATTTTGAAATTTCTTCCAGCACGGCGTTAAAGTGGGCTTTAGTCATTGTTCACAGCTCCCAAGCATTTGTTGGCATCGGTCTTCAAATGGGTGAAATGCTGCTCCTGCTTGTCTCATTGCACCAAAAAAAGGTGTAGTCAACCCAGCTCGTCAAATATGTGGTAGTACCAAACATTTTTCACCAGCACTGTTGACACTACAATGTGCTGTCGACACCACACAGATAAGATAACAAGCAAAGAGAAAAGCAAAGTAGCCGAAGCTTGAGAAAGAAATGCAACTTAACCTTGATAAAGGATTATTGTATCAGCTGTCTATATAAGCATGGAGTATTAGAGCTATTCGTACTCTGTATCATGTTTTACATCTTAATCTCAATGTCATATGTGAAGTCCATCCCTACTTATTAGGGCAAAAGTGCTCATGATAAAAGGCCTAGAATAACTCAAGGCAGGAATTCATGAGCCAGGATCCATCATCAACCAAGGTGTTGATACAAGTAACCCGATGCTAACTAATAACATGCCAATATCAGAAAGTTGGAAAGCCATGGCTGCCACTGCCACTGCTAGGTTGCAAGCTGCCAAATCTTAGGTCGTTCTGCCATTTCTCCAATCCACATATAGTTCACAGACAAATTGGGAATTAATTGCTTCCATAAGCTACATCCAATACACAGAAGCACATTAAATTGTAATTTATCCAGGAAACACCTGGATTCATCTAAGATCATGAACTAAGAAACTGCCACCACTACACCCTGAACCTGCGGTGCAACTGGCAAGCCTGACAGTGTCCATGTTCATAAAATCAGCATAAGTGGTTGACTCAAAATTAATATAAAGTTCTCTACTGGATATACCTATACAATTCACATCCGTCTTCCCAAAAATGTTGACAAATATAAGGTTTGTTCTCTGTACAATTCATAGAAAGTTGCATGCCCTATAGATTCTTAAGTCTTGAAAACTGTCCAATAAATAGAACTGCATCTATGTTCTAGTTATTTTAATTTGACTCCCATAGGTGAAAGCGCACTTATTACAGTCACATGAGCCGAAACCATTAAATTAATTCATGATCAAAATGCACTGTATTATGAGAATAAATACATTTAAAAAATTGCTATATGTGCCTAGGTGCCTCAAATAGGACAAAGTATGCACCAGATACATGATTAAGGATCAATTATCATTTATCTAAGTCTTCTAACTCATCATAATATTCACACCCTTTTGTCTAATCTTTTTGCAATATGTTAAATTCCACTCCATAATAAACTCTACAAAAATGTTTATTTCCTTTGTGACTGAAAGAAAGTTAAGCTGAAAATTAAACAACTATAGAAGCAGCAAATCTCCTAGAGATGAGAAAAATTTACGGTTCAAAGTTCAAGCATAATAGTTGGTCCCGATTTCTTTGCAAAGAGGGTAGTCAAACTGATCACATATAAGCCATTCACTCTACCAAACTGATAGGTTCACATCCTGAGCTGGTCATCAGTTAATCATTAGTTACCACAAAGCTTCCCAATCAACACAATGACAGACTCACATCCTAAGCTGAACCCTGATCTTCTCTAGTGTTTCCTGCACCAGACGTGGAAACCAAGCTTTTGCTTTCTGCACATCAGTGAGTCAAAGTCATCTGAACCACAAGGTACTACTTCCTCTGTTTAAAAAGTGAATAACTACTGCTACCATGCTGCATGTAATTGACAGTATCCCAAAAAATATCACTACTAACTTGCTTTTTAGGTGGCACACACAATTTCAATAGTATTGGTGATGATTTCCTACTAAGAGTATATATAAGCCACAAATCAAAATCAAGCGACTAAACTTTGAAACCATTTGTATAATCTGTTTAGGTACCCCATATTTCACGTAATTGAAAGCAAAATTAAATATTATTTATTATTCAGTCAAATGGTCCAACTCCAATGTATTGAAGAAATTTTTTGCTACAGTTGAAGCAACCCAAATACTGTACTAGATTAGAGTCAACAATGAGCACATGATCCATCCAACAAGGCAAAATTCATAACTAACAGCCTACAGTTAGTGTCAATCAGCATTGCAGATAAATAGCATGAAACATGGACCTTAGAACATGGCGGCATGGCGGCAGCCACTAACCATAGCACAGGTGTAAGCCTGTGGGCACATAAATAAATTATTATCAAGATATAAGATCGATCTCTAGATAAGCACCTACAACTTTGTCGATCTTTCAGTAAGCGTCCCAGACAATACAAAGGATGGTTTTGCTGCAAAATAAGGAGGGGAATATTTCAAGTACATCCAAAAATTCACAAACATGACATGAATGGAGAAGTTGCAATATCTGCTACCACTACATAGATTAATGACTCAAAACTGAAATCTGAACTGTGATAGGAAATGCAGTTTGACAAAAAAAAATTGGCAATCACCATTTTCTACTGAGGACTGATTGGGCACCCTTGCCCTTTCACCCCATAATTTTTAGTCATCTAACAGATGTCAATTGGGAAAAACAAACATTATTGTTGAAAGTATATAAATGGTAGAAAAAAACATACATATTATCTGAGAAATCGTAGTTGATCCTCAATCACCATATATTCAGTACACTCGTTGGATTCAACATAGCATTTAGTTGAACATGTTCGGGTGATCTAGCTCAAATATCCAGAAAGGAAAAAAACACCGATTAGAACAAAACACATGGTGAAAATCGCAAGCACATTTCTTTGGGAAATTTCGACAAACACCTTACCAACGTTCCAATGAACACCGAAGAGGAGATGTCAGATATCAGCAATATGTGATGCTAGAATTGGAGAGGGAAGAGGGTAGATCTTACTAATCCAGGAGGTGAAGCAGATTCAACCAGGAGGCCTGTTTGCTGCTGCCTCTGCCTGGTAGCCGGCCAGTCAGGCCCAATCACCGCGGTGCCACCTCTTCCTGGGCAGCCGGCCGGTCGGGTCCAGCCACCGCGGTGCCGCCTCCTGCTTGCAGCATGCCAGAGTCTGCCCTGCCTCTACCTCTGTGTTCGCGACTCCGCCCACGGGCTCGCGCCGCCGCCTCCCCAGTGCTCGTTTGTTGCTGGCTGCTGTGCCCGGCGGTCCCATGCTCACGCTTGTGGCCACATGCCAGCACCACCACTGCCCGCCCCAGCGCTCTCCAATCTGCGTGGCCGAGCGCGGCGCGGGTGTGACGAGGAGGAAAAGGAGGCAGGGCGGCAAGGGCGAGCGTGGGTGCGACTGAGATTTTCCTTTCCTTGGAGCGGGCAGAGGAGGCCCCATGAGAGCTGGGCAGCCGGGTGCGTGATTGTCGGAGGATCGCACGGAGATTTCCTTTTCTTGCCGGCCGGCCGGCCGGATGTAGCCGCGCTGGTCGGGCTGAGTTCCCGTAGGGGAACGGTCTGGGTGGCCGCATGGTCTGGCCTGGGGGCCTGCGACGGTCGGGACGGGCGGGCAGCCGGCGGTGGGCGCTGGGCGGCCTGGGTTGCGGCGAGCCGGCCTAGATGGCTGGGGAGGCCGTCGTGGATTCAGAGGACGAGGAGATGCTCGCACCTCCGGCCTGCGTCAGCGCCGCCGTCCATCTCCCGCTGCGCCCGCACCGCTAAGCGGGGGAAGCACGGGCTTCTAGGCGACGGCGGTGGAACGGCACGAAGAAGAGGAGGGAGCGTGGGACTGGAGCAACGCGACGCGACGTCGTGTGCAACGAATGGGCTGCCATTGGGCCGAAACAGTGAAAGAGTGAGTGGTGGGACGGTTAGGCCATACGAAAATTGGGCCGGATGAAAAAAATGGGCCGGACGAAAATCAGGGGAGAGAAACTCTTCATATAATATATATAGGTATAGATATAGATATAGACTAGCAAATGCCCGTGCATTGCTACGGGAACTTTATCATTTTCTATGCAATTCAACTCAGTGAGAGTAATAAAAAAAATTAGGTGCCTCAAATTTTCAAGGCTGCTTTTTATTTCTTTCCAGCTTTTGTTCTTTATTCATTGCCAACTTCTCGCCCTTTCCTTTTCCTTTTTTACTCTTTAGTGTCATCGCCTTGTGTCCTTAAATTGGATGCAATTTGCTTCATGTTTTATTATTAGTGGATGAGATACTTATTTTCATAACCAATCAAGAGATACTTATATTCATAACCAATCTTATACATGCGTGCATCACTGTTTACCCCCGTCTGTAGTGTTAGTCAAGTCACCACACCCAAGTGGAATGCGGGCTCTGTTGTTATTCTCTGGTTTCATATAGATATAGTAGAGATTGACTACACATAACCAAAGAAAAGTAATAATGAAGACATTATATGATATCCTGAGTAAATAAAGGACCAAATGGCCCCCCCTTTATTTGGCTTCAAGCTCCACCACTGAATACTGTAGCTGGAGTATTATAGCTTCATAAATGGGTGCATGAATAAACTACAACAGATGAATTATTAGATTGCTTTAAACATGCAGATGTTTCCACTCTATTAAAGAATTCCACACCCCCAAGAAATACCCAACTTGTCATCCTCGTCACTGATGCAAAACAAAACGAGCCCAGTAAAGAAATCTGATGATGGAGTTGAAAGTAGTTGTTCTTTGATTTAACTGAACATGGAACGAAATACCTGATTTTGAGTGCAGAGACTGAACAGTGTCAAGGTGACAAAGGGAATGGACGAGCTGAACTGGGGGGCTCAAGAACATAATCTGAATGTTCATGCTCGTTTGACGGAAGTTTACATGCATAAGGTGACTGTCGAAGGTAAAGACAGTCATGGGAGTGACTCAAAAGATCTCAGTTGCGCATGTTACAGGTCCAGCTACAATGAGCAAAGAAGCAACAGAGGATGAAACAGAAGATGACACCATTAGTAGAAATTGGGAGGAACTCTGGTTGGTACTTGAAAGGGCTTAGAATTTAGAAGAGTCCACTTGATTCACTTGCATCAGCATGAGTTCAGTGATATAGAACTATATCAACCCAAACATATTACAAGAGAAAACTTGTCCAAACTACAACCTAAGCTATTCTTAACTTACATCAGACCAATGATTCTGATCAGACCATAGAAGTCCACTTATGGTGGCATAAGACAGAAGTATGTTACATATAAGCAGGAATTGTTGAACACTGACGGCCAAATCATATATCAACTATATTGCAGAAAAAAAAATGATTCTAGACTCTAGTCAGACTATTGCATAAAAAAGTTTTTCAGATCTTTACCAAATCAAGCCAATGCACCGAACTGAGTAAGCAAGCAGGAGTGCAGGACACAGTAAGACCTGAGATGTCACCCTTGAACTGATTCCAGCTAAGACTCCTGAAAAACAACAAGACAAAGAGTAATGCATGAGAAAACTTGCCCAAACTACAAACCAAATTCATTCTTAACTTACAAGAGACCAATGATTCTAGTCTGACCAATTATTCAGCATTAATTTGGAGATTATTTGGAGGCCATCAGTGAGTAATAAATTATAAACTCAAGGAAATTATTTGGAGGCCACCATTTTGTAATAAATTAACTGTAACACACCATCATTGGAGAAAATGAGCTGAATGTAGTTATAGTTCAGTGGAACAGCGCTACTACCACACTCAGTAATCAACGCAAGCATCCCATTTTTTCCTATCTGAAATTATTATCTAAACCCAAGCAGGACTACACAGTGCAAGAACCTGAAGCGCATCATGCCATTCAGAGATCGGAAAAAGAACTGGGAGAGGTGCTGGGAGGCGTCTCGGCCACAGCGATGGCATCGGGGGCGCTCAGTGGCGGTGACAGCGGCGTTGGGGGCAACTCGGCGGCCGCGGAGATCCATGAATCCAACTCCTCAGCTAACGTGTCCCACCTCCTTCTCATGGATCCAACTTGGAATAGCAGTTCCTCCATTGCTGCCTCGCCAGATCCATGGAGCACAAGGGCACCGGGTGCTGGGGGAGCACGCAGGGGGATCATCCATGGAATGTGGCTTCGCTGGCTCTTGGCGGCGACCTTGCCCTACCTTGGTGGCTGGAGAGATGAGGGCAGAGCCGCAGAGGGGAGGACGATGGAGCCACGCAGCCGCGCACGGATTGGGGTGGGGAGGCACGGTACGGGGGCGACAGGTCCTGGGCGGTGGTCCCACCTGTCGGCGCCAAAGAATCGCAGGGGAGGCGTTCGGAGTCGCGGCTTCACCACGGTGAAAGTGAACGGGTCCGGTTTACTCTTTTTAGGAGTAGAGATATTGTGTTACTAGGCTCTATACGTGAGACAAATAATTACGTATATAGAAGGGGCTCTGTACTCCTGCCGAAGACGAGGCAGACCCGTATAGTACTCCTGCCGAAGACCAGGCAGACCCGTATAAATATGACGGGGTACGGCTGATTGTTTTTTCTATTAACACAGTCGACACAAAACAAATCTATTATTATCATTCTTCTACTTTTCGTTTACTTTTTCGCATTTAGATCAGTAATCATGCTTTTCTAGTTTCCCGTAAACAAGCCGTGTTCTCCGGCATCATCGGAGTATATCCTTTGCTGTTCTAGCTCGTAAAGTAGTCGGTTCAATTCTTCGCCGTAATTGAAGAAATTATCCCTTTACTAGTTTGCTCGAAAACTAGTCATATGCGTTCCTACAAAAGTGAAGCGATCTATTCATTGGCGACTCCTATATTGATTTTTTTAGCGTCAACATAATTCGACGACTCCGCTGGGGACCGATTGATTTGGCTATCTATTGCCGAATTATTTTTCCTAGCCAACTCATCTATCCCAAAGAATCTGGCCGGAAGGCCGATTACATTTTTTTTTCTCCAGACGACAAATCAGGCCCTAAAAGGCCGATTGCGTTGGACGCTTACCACGGCTTCAGCTCGTCAAGCTCAGATTCAGAATTGAAGCAACACCTGATTGGAATTGGAAAGCTCTGCTCGTCATAACGTGGACGACGATTGGATATTCTGATGTTGTGTGTATTTGCATCCACGGCAGATTACAAAGAGCGACGGGAGAAAAGAATCCACACTGCTATCAACCTGCGCTACACTGAAGGTACAATTTGTAAGTATACTGGTTCTTTATTCTAATTATATCTATAATCTTGCAGTCATGGATGCATATATCAATGTTACTAGATATAATGAGCCTGATTATATTGCATCGACTAGTATTTTTTCAGATAATTGTTTTAATTATGCAAATTATGAACCTGAAAATTATATGCAATATCCTATATCAAATAATATGCATGCTTTTAATAATATTAATAATGTCCATAGTGATACAAATCATGCGTATATGTTTTCTCATACATCGGCGCAGCCGCGGTCCCAATTGCCGATGTATAATCAACAAGGCCAAACTAATATGATGAGTTCGGCCAGTTTTTATGAAACATCATGTCATGATAATTTTGCTAATATGCAACAAGATGTTTCATATCTTAGTTCATCCGTAACAAATTATCAGTATAGCTTGCCACAACGTAGTATACCGATGGCTGACCAACATGTCCAAATTAGTGGGGCAGGTTCGGCCGATTATTTTAATCATTCATCTAATAATTTTGGCCATGCACAACAAGAAGTACCTTCTAGTCTATTGGCAATGTTTTCATCACATCTAGTTACTCAACAAGTCATGCCGGTGGACAGTGTGTATGACCGAAATAATGGGGTTTCGGTCAATTGTTTTGAACCACGATTTGCTACACCAAATGCTAATAGCCTACAGGAGGGGGTACAGTTTGGACTTTTATCCTCATGTGAAATATCAAGTGTGCATGATTCGGCTACATTTACAAAACATGGCTGGGTCAATGAATTTTCAGCAAGCATAGATACACCTCCATGTAATACTGTAGCACACAATGTGTTTCCTACACCAACCCAAATTGGCAAAATTCCCTACCATTCATTTTCAGAATCTCATCTTAATGGCCAACGGATGTCACAAATTGGTTCCACATCTAGTCAGTCCATGACGGAGTTACATTTAGAGCCTAAAAGTAGTAGGGGACAACTTGATGAAAAGATAAGATCTGCCATGGAAACTGTTATAGCTCAAGTACGTGAGGATGTTAGGAAAATTTTGATGCTTGCCTTGTAAGTATGGGAAGAAAACCTGTTTTTTCACAAGAGCCAAGGTCGTCTGCTGTTATTACATTGTTGGGCAATAGTGAGAAAGAGAATGCAGTTCTGCCAATTGATGAAATTAGCAAAGGCAAAATAATAACAGTAGATGGGGGCAATAGTTTGGTTGTTACCAAAGACGAACAAAGTCATAGTTGTTCTAAATCCATTATGTCTAGAGAGTCGAGCTTAAGTTTACAAAAAACGTTTCAAAGCGCAACGAGGTAGCTATACTTGATTTCTCTGGAATCAATTGACCTTTCGCTTTGCCATCTGGGTTCCGTGCCCCAAAGGATGATTTTCATGAACCACAAGATAAAGCCAAACAAAATTCGGTTGACAAGATGCATCAAGATGATGATGGAGCATGAGGCCCTAAAATCAGGGAAATAGTGTTGGATAGCCATCAAAAAGCAAGGAGAGGTGTCATTCAAACAGAGGAACTGTCGTGCTTCTCCAACTCATCTCAAAAAAGGTACTATCTACAAGTAATTTGCCTGGTTTTCAATCTGATCATAGAGTTAAAATTCACGCTTATATTAGTGACTGTATTCTAAATAATTATAAGAGATCGATTGAGAATGGTAGTTTACTTGCTAGCAATATTTCAAAACATATCGGTCAATATATTGAGCAACCTAGAGGCCGATAGTAGCAATTCAATAAAGTTAAACCTTTGCCCATTGTTTCCTCCAAATTTAAAATTTGTATGGGTAGCTTTACTTGTTTTACATTCAGTTTATACTCGGTCTCAGATGAGATATATGTGCTGTAATTATTTTCATTTGAAAGATGCAAAGCCGAGGTTGAAAAACATTAAAGAGGCTGATAATAAGGAAACAGAATGTCATTCTAATTTATCGGACAATATTATAAATACAAGTGCACGTGTAGTCGGATGGGTTGATATCAAATCTGAACCATTCGTTTGCTTAGCCTTAAAGCCGTCTCTGCAAAAGAATCGGCTAAAAGAAAATAAAGTACACTTTTGATACAACTTTGTGTGATCATATATTTGATATTTTGTTAGAAAATCAGTATATTAAAATAATTGATCACCAAGTCATTCCATCTGTTAAAAATTTGGGAGAACGAATGTATTGCAAGTGGCATAATTCGTTTGATCATGATACCAACACATACAATATGTTTCGTCGAACAATACAATCGGCCATTAATAAGGGTCGATTGAAATTTCCAACGTCTCAAGATTGTTCTGATAACCCTGTAATTAATATTGAGAAGTCGACGAGAAGAAATAGCAAAAATAGAAAATATGATTCAGTTTTGGGAGAAGTAGCTGCTGCTGCTGCTGCATCAATGAGTCAATTAGACACTAAAGTTAATCCTTACATTAGTATCAGTAGTAGCCCTGTGCAGCAAAATAGCATAGCCGAAGGCAAGGAAGCTTCGGTTAATGTACAGGTAGATAAGGTGGATTCCATAAACAGTGCTGCAAAAGCTATAGCCGAACAAGCGTTGTCTAGTTCGGATTCAAGTATAGATTTACCTGTGCATGTCTCTGTTCAGCATAGCTATGATATATCAGATATGAGCATTAATGCATAAAAAATAGCAGCTACAGCCAAACACAATGGTAGTTCGGATATTTGTTTAACCAATGCTGGAACATCATCTGTGGCTGAACTCTATAGTTCGGATGTGTCCAAAAACAGAGGGACTTCAGTTGTCGTAAGCTGTAATCACTCAGCTATTATTGAAGAACACCCAAAGCATTATGAGGGGAGCAGAAAGATTACATCAAGCACTGGGGGGC
The DNA here is from genome assembly GCA_015844335.1 of Chrysopogon serrulatus. Lineage (NCBI taxonomy): Eukaryota > Viridiplantae > Streptophyta > Magnoliopsida > Poales > Poaceae > Chrysopogon > Chrysopogon serrulatus. Next base: position 36,897 of record JADLZL010004195.1, read on the forward strand.
ATCCTGAAGTTCAAACAAAGATGCTTAAAAGGCCGAAGCTTTCTTTCAAAGAGCTTCTGGCTAAGTATAGGAAGGAGGCAGATGCAAAGGGTGCTAGTCGGTCAAATAATTTTAAGCAGTCAAGATCACATCCAAGACAAGACTGTGGTGGTTTGAATCGGCAGCAGGAGAATTTTCATACATTGATGCCGTTTCAACGTGGACCACCGATGCATATGTCATGGGGGTATCCTCTGGGTATTCTTCTTATCCATCTTGGAGTTGTTACAATATGTGGATGCCATATTCGTCTATGCAGTATTTTCCCCACTATTCAAATTGGGCTGCTTGAAGAAGATCCATGTCAAGTCCAAATCCTAACAATGGCCGTTTTAATCAGAGAAATCGGCCAAGTCAGAAAGGAAAGGTAGAGTGGTTAAACGAATTTATCAGGTTAAAGTGGATAGGAGGATGACTGCAAATTCAAAAGAAGGTGAAATAGTTAACGGTGAATCATATACAGATGGGGAGGATTTGCTGCAGTGCAAAGGAAAAACGGCCGGAGTTATGTGCAGCCTGGATACTAGAAAGGACATGCAAGGCATAGCTGAAAGTTTTAGGACTCCGGCCAAAATGTTAATCACTGAAGAGAGTAGTCTTGGGACAATGAGAGAGCAACCTATGGCTGAAGCCATCATTGGTGAAAATACAGGAGTAAGGAACTTTGCTGTGGTGAAGGGGGCTAGTGCTGGTCCTGGTGATTCTGAGGTACTCGGCCTGAATGTAGAATCAACTGAGTTTAAACAGGGTATTCGGTCAAGCACAAGTACAATAGCAGATCAGCTGCAGGATCAAACAGCAGCAGCCATGCTGATGTTGGGCAACAAAAAACAGTAATTATTGCCGAATCAACTAATGGTTCAGGTGTAGAAAAGATTGTCCCAAAATTGTTCTTGTCTGATACAAAACCGCAGCCGAGATGGTATCCACTCAGGCTTTCGCATTCACAAAAGCGAAGGTCGCAAAAGCTTTGTGCAGAAGAGTTAAAAGAACAGAATTTAGCATGGGTTCCCAAGAGAACAAATCAAACTCAAGCTAAGGATGATGGTGGAGCATCCATTCCGCTGATGGAGGCAATGAGAACAAAGAAAAAGAAAGGAGTCAAGAAACTGTTACTTAACCAAGGGCTTGCATCGGATCATCATTATCTTGGGCCATCCCATCATCCACATTCTTCAACCATGCCACTGACACCAATGTCGTGGAGTCCATCCTCAGGTATGTGTGGTTCCCCTTTATGGTCTTACTATGTACCTTGGGTGCAAAAGAGATACCATCAAATTATTATTACACATTCGATTGATTAAAATTATTTCTCTCGATCAAGTAGCCGAAATATTTATTGGTCAAACTTAATTTTGTTCATGCATATATTTATTTCGGTTATCGTGAGGATGGTCATATTCGGCCGATGTTTTATTTAGCATCGTCCTAAGATTCAATTGTTGAACATCATAGTGAGTTTCTTTTGTTATAGGTTCAGCTACTAGTTCTTTAAACTATCATGCTAGTCAATATGGCTGAATAATTAATGCTGGTTTGTTTATTAGATAATTCGGCTGTTTAAGTGATAATTGGTATGGTCGATCAATGATTTCATTAATAGAGCAGATAAAAGATTCGGCTGTACAATGGTTCATTGTGAGTTAATTTGTTAAATGTAGTATGTTTACTAGATTCCTATGACTAAAATTTATAGCCGATGTTTATCTATCATCGTCCTTTGTATAAAATGTGGCCGATGAATATGCTCATAACCATCGTGCTAGAGCATCCATAGAATTCATTTTGATGGCTTCAAGGCCCAGGGGGGCATGATACATGTATGGCTTAGACAAAATGCATGGTTGATTATTGTCCTCAATACAAAATCCTATGGCTGATTTTCTTTGTCATCGTCTTAAGAATGAAAAATTATATGGCCAATCTGTTCGTGATCATGGCTCTGATATTTTGGTGTTTATGATGTGCTACTAGACGGTGGCGTGCTTGTGTACCTTTAGAAGAGTAGTAAGGAAAAACTTTACCAGATCAGGTCAGTTTTGGTTATAGAGATAGCATAAAATTCGGTCATGGCCTTTGCAGGTGTTTTTTATGAACGCTGTTATAGTTAGACGATGACCGAATTTGTGAGTAAAATAGTATCTGCAGTGTTTTTGGTATATCCGTGTATTTATACCAAAAACAGGGGGGCATGTGTTGATGGTGTAATTTGGCTAGAGAATGTGCCCATGATCTGCCAAATTATATATGTTATATTAGTTATTAATTTATTGGTTGACACGTTGCTTAAGAGCTGTGACAAGGCCAAGAGCATTCCATGCATGATGGAGTTCACGAGTGGAGAGAGCAAGCAAGCAGGAAGGATATCACAGGCGTGAATGAAAAGGATTTGGCATTTATTGATTTATTACTTGGCCGAGGTAACAGTTATCCAAGCTCCAGGCAGATTAGAAGATAGGTATTGTTGGCCGAGTCAGTTAGGAATAAAATATTGTGTACTAGGCTCTGTATACGTGAGACAAATAATTACGTATATAGAAGGGACTCTGTACTCCTGCCGAAGACCAGGCAGACCCGTATAAATATGACGGGGTACGGCCGATTGTTTTTTCTATCAACACAGTCGACACAAAACAAATCTATTATTATCGTTCTTCTACTTTTCGTCTACTTTTTAGCATTTAGATCAGTAATCATGCTTTGCTAGTTTTCCGTAAACAAGCCACGTTCTCCGGCGTCATCGGAGTATATCCTTTGCTGTTCTTGCTCGTAAAGCAGCCGGTTCAATTCTTCGCCGTAATTGAAGAAATTATCCCTTTGATCGAAAACTAGTCGTATGTGTTTCTATGAAAGTGAAGCGATCTATTCATTGGCGACTCCTATATTTATTTTTAGCGTCAACATAATTTTGTTTTTGGTATAAATACATGGATATACCAAAAACAACGACGTCGACGGCGTGGCGGCGGAGCTGCAGCGCGTGGAGCGGCCGAGTGGGAATGAGATTTGGAAATTTGGGGGTGGGCGTGCGCGCTGCCCTTCCATATACATGGAAACGCCATCACTGGCGGTGTAACACCCTAGGTGTTAAGCATGCATTAGACACCATCATTAATCACTCATAAGCATCACTGGCATGGACATAATCATCATGCATAAAACCCTTGGTTGCACCTCATCATTGCATGTGAATTGCTTTTAAATTATTTTGCTTACCATGCTTGTTGATTAAAGTAATTAGAAACCATGTGTGATGCTTGATCATTAGCAAACTTGAGTGTTTAGTGCTCTGAAATTGTTTAGCAAAAATTTGTTGAAAAAGAATTGCCATTTTTAGGTCAAAGAAAAAGAAGTCAAAAATCCCCTTTTAAAAAGCCTTTTGTCTTCGGATTTTTGTCATTCAAAATTTATTTAGAATTTTAGTCTCGACCCCAAAATGAAAAGTGTTCAGTTTAAAAAGTTCTACAACTTTCATTTTTGGAACTCCTCTTGAAAATGCTTTTAAATTTGTTAAAATGGAGCATTTTTGGGGTCTGTTTGGTTTAAAAACAAAATTCAAAAAAAAAGAGAAAAGCGTACCGCAAACGGTCGGGCCGTTTTTGGCCTAGCTCGGCCCAATGGCCCACTCCCGCGCCGTGCTCCCCGCTCCCGCTCCCCGGGCGTGAACACGCCGCGCCGGGCCCAGCACGCCCGCCCGCCGGCCGACGACCGCCACGTGGCGCCAACCACCAGCGGCGAGGGGCGGTGGCCGCTCCGATCGGGCACAAAGCCAGTCTGGATGCGCCTTGCTCTACCCACGCGGCGCACACACACACACTCGCCTCACTCCCACACACACTCAGCAGCAGTAGCAGCGGTCGCCACAGCTAGCTGAGCAAGCGCCGCTGCAGCGAACGCCATTACCGCCGCCACCGAGCTTCAGCACCGCCGCCACTGCTCACGCCAAGCTCCGCCACCAAGCTCCGCACCCCTTAACTGCAACCCTAGCCACCACCATCGACAAAGGTAAAGGCCGAATCAGCTGGATTTCCACACGACCGCCGTCGCTGGAGCTCGTGGCCGCGCGAAACCCACTGCTACGCCTCGCGTTCGCCCTCGCCATCGCGCGCAGCGGAGTCGCTAGGACTCGCACTTGCCGGCGGTGAGCTTGTTTGAGCCGATTAGAGATCCTAGCTACCTCGTCGTCGCCTTGTCGGAGTTTCTTCTGACGCCGTGCCACCATGCAAACGACCAGAGGGCATCTCCCGGCCGATTCTGCCACGAAACCCTAGAGCTAGCTTCGCCGCGCCCTCACTTGGCCCCTGTGCTCCTCACCACGGCTCGCTGATGCCGGAAACGGTGAGCCTGCCGCCATGCTGCGCCGCCGAATCACTGCAACCGTCGCCGCCATAGCTAGGGCCCTCCTCCAGCCATGTTTCGCACGCCAGCGGGTGGTTGAACTTCAGTTACCAAGGAAGAAGATGACGAAGGCGGTGGCTGTAACAGAACCGACCAAATTATAAGAGCACAAGCGCAAAAACAATCACCGAAGTAATTAATTTCGATCTTGAGCCCATATAATCCTGGTATTCCGGAAATCTCGAAGGATTTCAAACCAACAATCGTACAAACCAAGATCGAACGCAATCCAACATAACTTACCATTCGTTATATCGAGTTCATAAATAAGTTCGCAAGTAGCATCACAAACCGAAGTACTTAGTTATTACAACACAAGTTTAGAAGTAGCAAAAGCAACATAGTTTTGAAACCATCAGAGTACACCCACACTTAGTTCAAATACATGCCAAATTCGTAGTTCATCCCATAAAAGCACATGATAAGATAGTGGAGTCGATCTTTGCCCGAGATCTAGTCATCATCCCCAGCTGGGTGAAGACACACCTTGCAGAAGCCATTATAGAGAATATCAGCTGCAACAAGAGGGAATAAACCCTGAGTACGAGAATGTACTCAGCTAGACTTACCCATCATAAACCAGAAATAAATGACACCAAGGATCATGCAAGACTTACTTTGGTGGAGCTGGCTTGACTCACTTTGCATAAAAGCATATGTAACATTAGAGGAACATTTTATTATACTAGCAGCAGCTTAAATTTATTTTTAACCTTCCATCTAAGTGAGTACCTGTACTAAGCAATCACTTTATTATAACAAGCATTAATAACCATATCCAGTTTAGTACAACCTTCATCATGATCATTATCAACATTAGAACCATTATTCTTTAGTGAGATCTACGGTGCCGCATGCTTGGTCAAGTTCTCACTATCCGGGAGAGACGGCGATTCGAATCGTTTCCAACTGAGCTCAGGGGTATTCCCTACACACACCCAGACATGCCGCGCGAAGGCACCTTAGGTAACCCTTGGTACAACTCAGACGCGGGCCCGGTTCTCCCGTCGGCAAAACCGGAAAGACGGTAGCCAGGATGTTCAAACCATGCTAACCCAAGGACGACGCCAGGATCAGTTATGCATGCTTGCCCTTGGTCTAGTATGCCCTTCCCGTGAATTGCCCAACCGCCCCCCGTGTTCCCGTCTTGAGTTGAGCTACTCGGCTTCGTGGCCTGACACTTAGGTCTGACCAGCTAGGTGTAGGGCTGCATTCAACATGGCCAAGTACGTACAACGCGTCCTGTCCTTGATCGACTCAGACAGGGTCCATTGTCCCTGCCTGGTCTTTTTTTAATTTAGCATATGGTTCATTTTCCATGATAGCACGTATAGTCAACCGTGACCAGAGAAGTAACCACCTATAGCTCGTGGATGACAGAAAATCACCCGACTTCTACCGGTCTAAGCATGGCTAAGCATTTGTATCGATCCTAACCTAAGACATAGGATTCAAGGTATACTATATATACTGGACAAGGGTAGGATACATATGCAGCAAGTATTTCTAATCAACTCCTATACTTAATGCAATAAACAACATAAAGTACTAAATTGTATTTTATAAAAGATGGGAGGTTTAGAATGCTACGGGGCTTGCCTTTCACGAAATTAGATGGCTCGTGGTTAGGGCACTCAGTTAACTCTTCTTCGACGGAGTTGCCTCCTGCGTTCAGCTCTGCGGGATCTTCCTGCTCCTCCTCTGTTGGGTGCTCCTGGTCCAGGCTCCCGAACTCCAGCAGTGTCACCCCCTTCGGCGCACCTATTGGAATGCAAGTGCAAATGAGAGTAACGAATGCTAGTGATGCTCATGCATGGGAAACACAGCGGTAACAACACTAGACTCCCCACCTAGTGTGATGACTCTATTCAAATCACTTTAAAAATTACTGATTATGTGCATATCTCTTCTCTAAACAAGATTAAGCACTCACCAAGCAAGTCAAGGTATAACTTTTCATCATCAGTTAAAGACATACATCCTGCACCTAATCAACTTATATTAATTAGCAAAGCATCTATATGGTATAGCTTCACATATATAAAGACAAGCAGTCACTCAACACAATTCAGTATTTCTGACCTACAAACTGAAGCTGAAAGAAACAATCATAACTAGAGTTCTATAACTCCAACTAATATGCAAGAAGACATTCTGGAAAGCTTATAAAATTGCCTACAATCTTGTTTAGACATCAAAAGCAGATTCACCAATTAAAAAGGTCAAATAAACAGATTTTCCAGATCTGTCCAGAGATTCCAGAGAAGGGCATTTTCTGGAACTTCACAAGATATAGCTATAACTCATAAACTACTCAACCAAATGCTCTCAAATTTTAACAGAAACTAGATAGTGATTTTATCTACCACTTTGCTATTGACCACAGTGCCAGAAAACATCTTTTAAAACATGCAAAACTGAAAGTGCCACCAGCTGTCCAGAAAAAGCTTAAATTAGAGAATTAATTATTTACTCATATTCAAACTTGTAAATTAAGCCCACCCAACTTAACCAAAAGTTAAAGCATGATTAATGATTACCAGAAAACATGATGGTCCACCTTAAAACATTTTTTAAAATACCTTTTTCATTTATTTAGATAACTAGTTGGAATAAGGAGCATATATGGAACACATAATAAAAGTGTACAGTAAATTCTAAGAAAATTACAGTAGCTCACATATACTCCCAAAAGTCTACTATTCAAATTTCATAGCATTTGAGTAAGTCTAGTAACCTCTATGAAAAAGACAAACTGCCAAGGCAATAAATCATGTGAGAGCAATTTAATTCTAAAACTCAATACTTTCAGTAAATACATGGCCATGTTAAGCATCCATAGGTCACAACAATATCATAAAAAGGTAGTGGAACCATATTTTCTATTTTTACATTTTTATTTGAATTACTAATCACTTAAATCCAATTACTAGGCATCAAGCATGATAAATCAATAACTCAATCATACTTCATCCAATGAACCTGAAGTTTTTATCACAGCACACATACATCACCAGTAGCCTACCATTCAAATTTCACACCATTTGGGGCAACACATCTCAAGATATGAATTTAGCAAGCGCAAACCCTAGATAGCAAAGATCTAATTTTACCTCAGAAAAGTTCTACTAAAACATACAATACTATCACACCACTGCATAGATCTACTCACAAGGATTCCAAAAAGTCTTCATTTTCCATTTTACGATTTTTCTACGAATTACTACGAATTTTCAAAGATTCTGCCGATTTCTTGAAAAAGAAAAAAAGAAAAATACTGTGCAGTACTATTCATTTGAGTCACTGACTTCGCAATTCACCCCCTGTATTTCACCGAATTGCTGCCAGGGGTCCTTGACGGGATTGGAGCAGGAAAGATGGCCGGAGCTCGCCGTTCTTGGCCGGAGGAGGCTCGTCGGCGGCTGCTGAGGAGCGAGGTAGACTCAGGAGACCTGCGCAGCCCTGCAGGTGCCCTCGGCTCGGCCCGAGGCGGCCTGGGGAGGCTCGACCACGAGCACCAGCTGCCTGCCGCGGCGGCTGCCTACTGTGGGCCGGCTCCGGTGACCGGCGACGGCGGGGAAATGGCGCAGCGCGTGCGGCACAGCAAGGCAGAGGCGGTGACGGTCAGGGAGAGGTGCGAGGATGCGCGGAGGAGGCGGAACGGGAGGCGCAGCGCGGCAGCGAGCTCCGCCTCGCCGGCAAGGGTGGTGGCGCCCGCCGTTCTGTGCGCTAGCGAGAGCAAAGAGGAGGAGCGCGAGTGGGAGAATGAGGAGAGGGTATGGAAGAGCTCGGAACGGTGCTCTGGTGCTCCTCGTCGACACAGGGAAGGCAGGGACGCGGCGGAATGGTGGGGCGAGCTGCACCGCATGGAGGACGCGTGCCCCCTTTGGAGCCCGACATCGAACACGTGGCATGCGTGACTGGAGGCGCGGTTTTGGGCTTGCTACGGGCCGAATCAGCGAAAGGGCCTTAAAGAACATTTGTTGATCACATGCATATTTTTATATATATTTATTTAATCAAAATTGTTTTTTAGAAATAAAAATGACAGATATTTAAGGATGTAGGGAGTATGTTGAGAACTCCAATAATATCGTATTTCTGGTGACCCTTTGACTTTGATTCTAGATGTATGATTTTTGCATGCATGCCACTTGTCTTGGCTCTAGATGTATGATTTTGCATGTCCGCCACTTGTCATTGACCTTAAATGATGATTATTTAATGAATAAAAAAAAATACACATATCATATATGATTTTGCACAGCCACCACTTGTCACTGACTGTGCTTGTAGATGGAGAGGTGGTTGAAGAAAATTTAAAGTTAAATGAAGCAAATTTAAAGTTAAGTCTGATGGATCCTAAAAAAATGAAAGGAAATTAATGTTAGATGATGCAATATTTCGGCCAAACTAAAACCTTCACAACATCATATCATACAACTTTATGGTGCTGCATGTATTATTTAGTCCATTTAAATACAACATTAAAGAATAATTTTATACCTAATGGAATTCCATGTTCTTACTGCTTGCCGATCCTTGCGTGCTTACATAAACCGTAGTCACACCAAAGGCTTGGTCTTGGCTTGCCATGGTGTGGCTATATAAGGTCGTCACATACACCATTCAATGAAACGTGTCTAATATAGACAAACAAGCCATCGTTTTTTCAATAAAATGAAAACTGGACCTGACTGCCTTGCACAAGCAAAGCCGTTCTTTCATGTTGAGTAAGTTGTATTTGTGGTGGCTCTTTGAATTGTAAATAAATCTGGCTCTTACCTGACTGCCTTGCACAAGCATTAAAAGCTAGCTTGATACCCTGTAAATAATAAGGAACAAGATATATCTTCTTGCTACTTGCACATTCCCGTACAAAAAAAAAAGAAATTTTGATTCAACAAATATAGTATTGATTCAAATCTTCTACATAGCAAATTTTCTCCAAGTTAGTGTGGACGGGGTAAAAAGTTGCAATGACTACATTATAAAAATAGAGACGAGCTAAAAATATATAATCCACATATAGTTTCTAAACAAGCAAAAAGGTTAGCATAGAAACAAGCTCAAAAATATATAATCCACATTTATTATTCTGAAACACCTTCATACTTAAATCGGTAGCATAAAGGGCACTGGAATATCTCGTTCACTAAACAGTCTAATTAATTAAAACAAATGTATATTCTCATCATCTTCATGGTCCAACAATCCATGGATTTATTAGAGAAAGCCCACTCAAAGTTGCCACCTGTAACTGCAGGGCAGTTCACTTCACTCGTCATTGTCATTAGCAACTTGCGGCATCGGAGCCGGCGAGGTGCTCGCCGCAGCCGGTGCTGCTCCAGGCCACAGCGCGTACACATCAGTATGAGGCGCCAGCTCCGTGACGTGATGGCAGACCCACTGCAGCGTGAGGTCCGACGACGGTGGCACTGCCATCTCTTCCTCAATGGCCAGTCTCGCCGGCCCTCCTGCATGACCTCCCATGAGAATTGCGTGATGCCTGGTCCATGGTCCCCTTGGCGCCACTGGTGACCCTTGAGTCATGTGGCTGGACTTGGCGCATGGCACACATTGTGGTGCCTCTCGGGATGGTGTACCTGCAGATATTAAAAAGTTATTAGGTTCCTCACTGCCACAACGTATCATATTGACCAATTGTATGAAGAGCACCACTAAAATTTCACCAAAAACTAATGAACCAGATTTAGATCAACAACCTAGCTATGTGTTTAATGATTGTCTAAAAGTAACCAACAACCTAATAAGTTTGAACTCGTTGTTTTGTTGGTGTTGCTTTTGAGCTTCTTAAATCCTTCGAGGGCTTACCTTCAAGGTCATCATGATGATGATCATTTGCTCGAGCTTTGCTCATTTCTTTTTCGACACGAGGCCGTCCCCATTTTCATTCATAGAGTAAATGGAAACGCAGCTTTGTTCATGGCTCTTTGTAATTTTGTGTTTGTTATTCTCATCAAACAAAATCGTCCATGCATTTATAATCATCTAACGAAGAAAGAAAGTTATGCATGTCATATTTGATTTTTGCATGTGTGCCACATGTCATATTTGATTTTTGTATGTGTGCCATTTGTCGTTGATTGTATATGATAAACATCAACAAATAGACAGATGTCATATATAATTTTTGCATGTATGCCACTTGTCATTGATTGTATATGGTAACCAATTTTTTGTGGAGATGAGATCAATTACCGAACTTGCACCCCATGGAAGCTTTATTTCGATGGATTCGCTTATAGATGGCTAAGGTGTTGGCATTGTCATTGTTTCTCCTAATGCTGCTATTTTTTAGATCTCCTGATTGAATTACTTTTTGTTTGTACTAGTTTTTGGAAACAGAGTGCAAAAGGAGAAAATGTTTCTGGGACACCATATGATGAAATCGGCTAATTGCCAATCGGTTGATTTATAGTAGGCTGGCTTCCTTCTTAGGAATCGGCTGATTGCGTGCTGGCCTCGAGGGTAGCTTTCCGGCGGAATTGGCTAAATATTGAGATCGGCTGATCTACAAGAGATAAACTTCCCAACATAGAATTACTGCCAAAGGAGCATTGTTATGGAAACTGCATCAAGGATTGTGTCTGATTAATACACGACATGTCGGAAGTTGCAAGGAAAGGAAGGATTGAGCCAGGTTATTTTGAGAAGAAGTCTTAGTTTTGAGTTGTAATTTGTATTTGAATAGGACTTAGCTCGGCCAGGATATAAATATAGACTTCAGTCTATTGTAAGATAATAATCATCAATTCAACAACAACCGGCTTCACGCCAAACCCTAGGAGTGGGAGTAACGTAGATTCGATGAGTTCTTCTCCAATCTAGGCTGCAATGACTTCGTTCGATCTCTAGTTTGCTTGTAAGTCCCGTCATGGTTCGTTATCTTGTAATAAGGCTATAACGGCTCTGTCCGATCTCTTGCTATTAGTTAATATGAGCTAGTTATCGTTGGTCATGCATGATAGATGGGTTGCTGTTTAAAGTGCATTATTAATAGTTATCGAACTTATTCAAGATTAGTTAAACATGTTTGACTATTTTTGGATTGGTCCAAGTTATCTATATTATAATTAATATTATTAATTATAATATACTTCCCTGAGCCAAGTTTGAGATGGATTGGCTTTATCTTATATTGTTTGATCATCTTTGGAACTTTGTCATGTTTTTCATCCATATGATGATTAAATTTGCTATAAACAGCCATTCTTGTCTCAAACTTGTGCTCCACATGGTATGCGTTCAAAGGTACGGTTAGATTTCTCGATTTGATAACTATGTCCAGGTTGCTGACTCTTTAGTCAGTGCCCTTACCAAACTTGGCTGTTAAAGCCATACACATGGAACTATTTGGAGCAACACCGGCATGTTTCACCTTTGATTACTGATCATTTTTCTCCCTTGTCAATTGTAAGGCAAATTGACTGGCACGCCTGGATCGATCAAGCACGTTGGCTTGCTTGGAAAGCCTCACGAATCGAAGGATCACTCTCGCTTTGGTTGTCTCAGGCTTGTCAAGCGTGTCGGGGTGAAACTTTTCGTGTTGACACTTTTGCACAATAATCAAGAAAAATATGCGGCTCCCTTGTTTGGCTTAGAAATATTGGAATTCATGGAGGTGAATGATATTATGGCCTTTGGTGATTTCCTACCGATTGTGTAGCAACTCACCCGTGTCTCTCAACAGGCCAAGCTGGTTCATCTGTTTATTTTGTGGTTCACAGAATGAACCAATCAAGCCGATTCTGGAGGCCGGCCATGCTGATTTTCTCGAGAGTTGTCTAAATCGGCTCAATTCTTACCCTAGAGAGCTTGAGGCTGATTTGGATGATTGGAGGACTCCCATGATTGCATATCAACATGATCCAAACAACAGAGTTGATAAAAGTGTTTGATGGAGCACATCCAAATTTATTTTGCATTATGATGATTATATTGGGGAACTGTCGAAGATTTGTCGTTGAACTGCTTGAGTGATGTTCAGGCTAGAGTGGATATAGGAGAAGTCCATGAAGGCATTTGTGGTGCGCCCATTGGCTCCGAAGAATATTACACATCAGGAAGTGAGGGACGTATTTTGTGTCAAAGGAGGTGAGGGATTTTGCCAAATTATATAAGATTAAGTTGTTCAATTCATCTCCATGTTATGCTCAAGCTAATGCCAAGCTGATTCAAGCAATGAGATTGTGATCAAGCTAGTCAAGAAGAAAATTGAGGAAAATCCCAGAAGGTGGCATGAAGTGTTGTTCAAGGCTCTATGGGCTCATCACATCTCTAGGCATGGTGCGATTATAGTTACTCCTTTTGAGCTAGTGTATGGGCAAGAAGATGTGTTACCCTTCGAAGTGCATTTAGATGCATATAGACTGGCACAACAAAATGACTTATCTATTTTTATGCATATATGATGATGGGCAACATTGATGAGACAACCAATAAGGAAGTGCAATCTCTGAAGGAGAATGAGAAAGATAAAGCTAGAGTTGCTTGAGCTTATAATAAGAAAGCATGGAAAAAAAAAAAAAATAGCCCGCTATTTTTGCCGCTATAGCCCGAAATAGCTTGAAAAAAATTGTGCCGCTATTTGCGTTTATGCACAATTTTGCCGCTATTTTGCCGCTAAAGTCCGCTAATTACGGTTTATAAAACGCTAAGCACTTTAGCCTTAGCTCGCTATTTAAAACATGGTAAGAAAGTGAATCTTTACAAGTTGGAGATTTAGTATTGAAGACTATTGTACCTCTTGGGTCGAAGAGCAACAAGTTTGGAAAGTGATCACCAAGTTAGGAAGGTTCAATGAAGGTGATCAAAGTGATATTTGGCAATTCACATATGCTAGACGTGTTGCAAGGTGGTCATCTCCCTAGAAGAATTAATTGAAGATATTTGAAAAGATATTTCCCAAGTGTTTGGCAAGAGCCTAATAAAGTGTTGATGAAACAATGGCCAATACATATATTGCCCTTAGAACAAATATGTCTGATGTACACATCGCTCTTGAATACTAAGTAGGCAATGAGTTGGATATAATTGCTATTTAATGCTTTTGATGTTTTTAGGGTTACATATATGTCACCTAAAAATAAGAGGGCATATGTTGACAGTTAAAAATGGCCGAAGCATAGAATAGACAGAGTATAACGAGAATGGGGACATATATGGCTTTGTCACGCACAAATGTGTGCATCAACGTGGAATGTACTTCAATGACGAGAGTGAGCTCGCGTGGGATGAGAAGTATAGGGGCATTAGAAACTGGGATAAGGTGCATTTAGGGGATTACAAGATTGTTGATCTAGATTAGAAAGTAGCGGACTCTAAAACATTTCAGCTTATATGTATATGATATGTAACTTCTTGTTCATGCTACGATGACAAATGGCGAGAAATTATTTTTAATATTAAAAATTATTAACGAAGACGATCACCTTAAAATGGCCGCCTCCATTATCCTTTAATGGAGTGGGACATCCTAGTGTGGCTGCCTGCATTAATAGGTTAACAAAGGTGAACGCCTTAATCTGACCGTCTGCATTAAAATATTAGCGCAGGTGGCTAACTGCATTAATTGGATTAATGGGGGCAGTCTAGACGCCCGTCTTAGTAAAGCGCTAATAATGAAAGCCCCTATATGCGATTAATATGTTAGTACAACTTTATATTTGAGCATCTTAATGACCTCAATAAAAAAAACTCAAACCTAAAAAATTATAGATCTCATCGAGAGTTATAACTGTCATATAAAAAACATCTTTATCCCATAACGTATAAAAAAGATATAATTTTTCTAAGAAGACAAGCCTTGTTACATAATTAATATTATTTTTTTTCAGTATCTTAACCACCTCAAAAAAAAAAAAATTAAGAAGTTACATAGCTCATCAAAATCTAAAATGTTGATATAAAATATATCTTTATTTAACATAAAATTTATCTTTATTTAACACCATGAAAGAAAGATATAATATTTCTTAGGCGACGATCCCTGATATGCTATTAATATGCTACACAAATTTTATATTATTAATTTTTTAACATCTTAACGATCTTAAATAAAAAAATCAAAACTAAAAGTTTGTAAACCTCATTGAGAGCTATAAATTTTATATAATATGAAGTATCTTTGTTTGACACTATATAAGAAACACTACTACAGAAAAGGCTTTTAATCCCGGACCCAAAGCCCCTTTAGTCCCGGTTCCCCAGAAACGGGACTAGGAAATCGGGACTAAAAGTCCCGATTTTTAGTCCCGGTTTCTATAACCGGGACTAAAGGTGGTAAATCAGCAAAAAAAAAAGGTGCGATGCCAGGATTCGAACTCTGGCCACCCACTTTGGCCTTAGCTTGCACGCACTAACCATCTGAACCCCACCGCACATGTGACATGCAAGAGATACACTTTCCTTTTAGATTCGCTCTGTAAGCACCTTTAGTCCCGGTTTGAGACACAAACCGGGACTAAAGGTCCCTTTAGTCCAGGTTCGTGTTTCGTGTCTCTAACCGGGACTAAAGGGTCTACCTTTAGTCCCAGTTGGTATTACCAACCGGGACTAAAGGTTAAGGACCTTTAGTCCGTGTTGGTAACACAAACCGGGACTAATGAAGACCCTTTAGTCCAGGTTGGTAATACCAACCGGGACTAAATCATTTTTAGTCCCGAACGCAAAATTTTTAGGGACTAAAACTCATTTGTTGCATCGACGAAAAGCCCTTTCTCGTAGTAGTGAAATATATGATTTTTCTAGCGCCACAAGCCTTGGTACCTACATAATATGCACTGAAACTTTATATTGTTTTCATAAACATCTTAATGACTTTAAATGGAAAAATTAAAAACTAAAAGGTTATAGATCTTGTGGAGCTATATAAGATATTATCATTCTACATTTTATTTTATGATAGGGTTTTTCTATATAGTCTTGTCACGTCCATATCCATCAGGTATGGCCTTTTTTTAGTTAGGTTGATAGTCTTGTTGAGCTATATAACTTGTCACGTCCATATCCAGATGTCTTTTTCCATCATGTATTGCCTTTTTGTTAGGTGGATGCGACTACGTGTACCACGAGATAGCAAAATGCAGCCGGTAAGCTTTTATTGTTTCAACCAACTCCAAAAATAGTCGTGATCCGCCGTGCAAGGAAAAACGATTTAGCCTCTCGTTATCCACGAGAACGCGACTCTTGGATACTCTTGGCCAAATGTTTTACTATTTTTCTAGGTATATATAGTTTTTGCACATATTTAGATATCATCTAAATATATACTAAAAGTTATGTATATGGAAAAAAACTAAAATGTCATCCAATTTAGAATGGATGTGTTCATGTCAAATTGGTTCACACATCAATTACGACTAGGACGTCTAAGGTGCACACAACCTAATCGCATACATAGTGATTAAGAGGGTGTTTTGGGACTGCTCCGCTGCATATTTTTTTAGGCAAAAGAAAATAGTTTAACTCCACGTACTTTGCTTGAGGAAAAAAGGTAGAATTGTGAAAGCATTTAAATGGGTGCTCCACAAAATTCAGATTTTTTTGTAGAGCTGCTCTACGGTAGGGTTTGTGAAGCAGTGCGTGGAGCAGTCCCAAACACTTCCTAACTCTAAGATCAATGACAAGACTGACCTGAAAACATAAAACACTAAACAACAAGGATGTCCAACTCTGCTTGGAACCTAAGGGCGATGTACACGTCAGGCATTTTTATTGTAAGGGAGATACATGTATCGATGATTGTCTAGCGAGCACTTGGGCTCCTTACCAAACACTAGGAGTTTTTCTTTTTTTTACAAATGTTCCTAAACCCAACCGTAATCTCTATTGCACTTGGTTGGCAAAAGCAAAGCCCTAACCAATGCCTTTGCCTTGTGGTTTGCTTTCGCTTCATCTTCTCACCATATGATGAACACATGCATACTCGTGATCATGTTTTCCATGTTCATTACCTCCTATTCCTTATTATCACTTCCATGTGGACCCTAGCTAATCATACTCAATAAAATAATTAGTCTGGCATTGTTGGCACTCAATTATCAAAACCAAACTAGGGCTTTCACTTGGACTAGCCAAGTTTGGAACTCAACAAAGTTTGCAATAATATGAAAACATTTTTCAAGACAAACATTGAGTGATCCGTCTAAGCATTGAAACACACCAGTAACTTGGTGCGCCACTGCTAACTACAACATGCCTCACCTCCATGAACGTCACTGTAGATGTGAACATCCAATTCAAGCTTAGGCTAATGAGAATCCAAGTGTTAAAAAAAACGCTATAATATGGTATTTTTATTGATATATCTTATTGTATTAATGGTTCAAAAAAATATTGTATTTGCATTGACGTATTTATATACTTGATCCCACTTAGATAATATAAGCAGTAAAATGGCATACGGAGGTCCTATTTATACTTTATCATGGATGGATGCCTGCATTAAATATTTTGTAGAGCAACAAATAGACAACCCACTGTACAAGCAATCTAAAGGGCCTGTTTGGCAGGGCATCTAACTAGCTCCAGCCTTCGGCTCCTTCAGAGGAGCCCTACCAAACATTTTGAAGAAGGAGACGTTTTTCACGAAAAAAGAGAAGATGAAGAGCCGAAGCCGTTTGGAAATTGTAGATCCTCCAAAATGGCTCTAACTCCTCTGGAGAAGGAGCCTTGCCAAATACCCTCTTAGTTGTTGATGTGGCAAGAACTTATATACAACACCTATACATAGGTTGTATATTCTCTAAGTTTTTTTGACTTTTTGTTTGGGAAACTGTGCAGTTACTCCTTGTATTTCAAATAAAGTCATTCTAACTTTTCTAGATACCTAGTTTTTCTACATATCTAGATATACACAATAAAAGCTATGTAAAAAAACCAAAACGATATACAACTTCAAATAGAGTGAATGCTTAATTAAAATAACCAAGTAGTAATTAACATTTCATAACATAGTATTAGTTGGGGTCAAAATGATGTGATATGATGGGATCAACTGCTCCTAGTACGTCCAATAGTCCTATATCTATATATAAGAACTAATCCCCATACCTCATGGGCTCATCACTTGGTACACAGGTAGCAAGTAGTGCTAGTTTGTTTTGCAGAACATTTTCCTCTCATCACAAGAACAATGGATTCCAACACGATCCTCTGATCGGTAAGCTGTTAACCTCCCCGTTGCTTGCTACTCCATCTGTCCCTTACATATGGGCTGGGTTATGTTTTCATATTTCTCTGTCTTACCTTTTTTTTCTATATATATTAGTATGTATATATATATATATATATTAGTAAATATGTTCGTGTATTGTAATGGGACATATAACATGTATGGACTGAAGACCCATAAGTAGATAGCGTGTTGTGCCATCTTGATCTTATATTTGTATAACTTGGAACTATGGTATGCTTTGTCTCTCCACTCCTCAAGAACTGATATCTGCATTAGTCTTTGAAAAGCAGTGGACTTCTCATAGTGAGGTGGGCTTCTCCTAGTGTTTTAGTATTTTCAAAATTTAGTATAAACTTTTCCTACAAAATACCTTGAGTGAGGATTCTTAGTGCGATGACTAGTGGTAGTGTTTGTTACTACTTAAAATCAATAGAAAAAGTCTATTATTTTAGTAGCAGGTGATCGTATATATGAAACCTAAACGGGGAGTGCATCACACGGACACTACTCGTAACAGGATATTAGGACCCAAGCTCACTCATCGATGCCGTGAGAATTGGAGATAGAACTAGGAATCAGAGACTGTGGGGAGTTTGTGGCGCTTGGTAAAAACCATGTGAAAAAAGAATGAAAAAGATACAGGGAAGAAATAGAAAAGAGATTGAAACTGTTTAATATTAAGTATAGATATAATTTTTATAAGGCGATAGGCTGCACAGACGCAATTACACATGGGCGAACTCATACTGTGCATGCATGGACATGCATGGTCTCTACTTATTAGGCACCTTCATTCAGCAGGTATAATAACCATGGTGAATGCTGAGGTGAAGGAGAGGAGACAGAGGAGAATCGAGATGTAAACTTACAGCTGGCTTAGGCTTAAGAAAAAAGATTTATAAGGGAGACAAGTGAGTTATGTATTAATAGTGAAGAGCAAACTAGCTACTATATGGGTGGGCTGGGGGATAGGCTGCAAAGATCCTTACAACCAGTAGCCGGCTGTAAGCTTAAACTTTTCTCCACTTCTCACCTAGGTTCATGAACTTTTTTCCGCTCATCTAGGTCCATAAACTTTATATAGGTCCTAGCCACCATCCAAACAAGGCCACATATAGGACTCTGCTAGCTACATGGCCACTGATGTGGCGTTAAGTTTTTTTTTTAATTTCATAAATTGATGAAAACTTTGAAAAATTATATAAAATCATAGAAAAATCATAAAAAAGAAAATTTTGGCTTTTTTAGACTCCGCATGAGTATGCAATAGATATATAATATGATATGCTTTAGTTTAAAAAAGTATTTGTTGTAGTTGTAGATCTATGTAGATCTGTGTGCTCTATGTTTAATTCATAACAGCAGCTCCTTTGTGCTCTAATTGTGGTCAAATTTTTATGGTATGCTACTCATCGTGTGATTGAGCTATATATATGGTAAAGTTTCAGCTTTAGCTTTTTTTAATTTCATAACTGCACTGCAGCTTCTGTGTTAATTTTCTCTATTTCTCAGCATCGTTTTTTATTTGAATAACTTCAAGACTCTCTTAATATTCTTCCCCATATATTCTTCCCGATAGAGGAAGACAGTATGGAAACATGCTGCATGGCAATACTTTGTTCGGAGACTGCATGTGGACACGGACACGGACATGTATGATGAAGATGAACCCATCATGAGTATCGTGAACAGCTTACGCGGCCCAAATGCTACTTCATGGGCGCGAACAAATATATCTTGGCCACCTCCTGGAACATGACGCATGCCGCTGCTGCCTGCCTGATGGACAACTCCGTGTCGACGGAGCCGGCCGTTCCATGCGCTGTTGCGCCGGGTAACGAGACGACGATGTCGCCGATGAAGTGGATGCCGAGCTGAGGATGCCAGCACATAAAACGTGGATCAGCCTCACTGCACGCAATATCGTTGGCCTAGATTGATTTGTTGTTACCATGATTTAAGCAAATCTATAGTTTATTGAAAAAGGCTAACTAATTCAAGCGGCGCCCCAGGGAGTTTTTGATAGATTGATCTCCCCAGGGTGACCTGAGCGGATGATAGGATCAAACGACGCTATGGCTCTAGATATACGATACGAAAAAAAATAAAAAAAAATTGGAACGGCTTGGCTTACCCTTAGGTTGCCTATATGTTTATTATGTAGTCCTATATATGTTCTATAGTAGGACTTGGTACATAATTAAATAGGATTCTATATATACTTGGAGTGTAGGATGCTATTCCTAAACCAATTATATCTAGAACTCTATGTGTAACTCTAATTGTAACCTATGCTTCTAACAAGAGCATGAGTAAATGGGTGAACTATAGTAAGTCCATTGAATGTAAGTACCTAAGTGATACAATCCTATGACCTAAGTGATACAATCTTGTTAGATTAGTAAGTTCTCATGGGACTTTCCATCTAACACTAAAGGGGTCTCAACCCTCAAGGACCATATTTCTCCAAGTTTTTATTTGCTTCTTGAGAGGAGATGCACCTGACTTTCACTTTAGATGAGATTCGATACATATGACACATGACTTGTTTGCTAAAATACATATATATTTACAATGTTATTTTTCCTGTTGTTAGATATTGCCCCACTTGTTGAGAGAATTGATGATCCAAATATGGCCAATGATAAGGATTTACTACAAGTTGTCCAAATGTTGGATGGTGCTTGCAAGAACGCTGGGTTCTTTTATGTGGTATGCACTAATGAACTTTGGTGAATGAAGCAAGACAACCTGCTTGAGACATTTTAAGTGAATTGCCTTAGATGCACATGTTTAATTTAAATTTAACACTTCGATATCTGGATAGAGGGTAGAAACAACTCGCAAAACTCTGTGACAGGATATTGAATGGAGAATATAAGCAATTATAGAAGCTTTGTGATGTCAAGCAATATTTAACCTCTTAGCCAAACAATTTCAACCGAATTACTCATGATATACTTTTAAACTCATGTTGTTAGAAATAAAAATAACAACATATATCCATGGTAATGCAAAGCGACATGCTAAAAAGTAATTTTTGTGATCCAATGTACTGCACTAATGTTTATAGTAATTTTTGTGACCCAATGTACTGCACTAATGTTTATATTATGTTGAATTATGATGCTCAGTTCTACAATACAGTTGATTATATTTATTTATTATGAATGGACGACACAAAATACTTAAATATTTATGTAGTCAAGTTATGCTGCTTGCTAGCTAGGAGTTCATCAAAATCTAAGCAAGGTGACTAAATTCTATCTACAACTTTGTTAACAGAAAGGCCATGGGATCTGTGATTCGTTAATGAGTGAAGTTAGGGATGTGGCAAAGCAAATCTTTCAACTTCCTTATGAAGAAAAAATGGAGATTAGGATGACACTTGATAGTGGATACAGGTGTGTGCCGGCTAAAGGATGCCTAATGTCCTTATTATAAGTTATAAATTTTTATTAGATTATGGGGGACTTCACAATGATTCATCTTTGCAGTGGATATCAAAGACTAGGTCAAAAAAATTACCGCTGGAGAACGTGATATGCATGAAGCAATTAATGTGAGTTATCAAATAATGTCTCTGTGTTTTTCTTGACAAGCTATACAATTATGATCTAATAAATTAATCAAGATCACGACAATGGCAGTACTTGGCTCCAATTATACCTGGTAAATATGGAGATCTTGGTAAACTATTTGAAGGATCTACCGTGTGGTATTGTTCCAAATTCCAACTCTCCTCTTTGATATTTGACACAAATACATGTCTAGAAGTGACATATGCTTTTGCATGAATATATAAAATGGTTAATTTTGTATGTTGTGCACCTACAATAAATTTGATACAAAAAAAGTATTACAATAGATTATATAGGTTCTGCTTCAAGATAACAAAATACTCCTCCGTTTCAATTATAGTTCACTTTGACTTTATCCTAAAGTTAAACTTATTTAGCTTGAGCAATGCAAGCTTCTTGAAATATGTATTAACATATGCAGTACCATAGTTTTGTGAGTATACATAGGACACTATCTTTTGTATCAATAATTTGTAATCTTGTATGAAAGTTTTAGCTGCTAAATATTTCAAATAGAAAATATTTCAACTATAAAGTTTTAGATCTTGTTGAGGACTGTAGTTTTGATATAGGGTGTATCTCCATCTGAGATAGTTTAAACTTATAAGAATCTCAAAATCTGAGAATTTGAAACGAATGTAAAGTTGAAGATTGCATTGACAGCTACAACTTTGGTATAGATCATTGTAGATAGCATCGAGGTCGATCTATAATTAAGTTCATAAGAAAATGTTATGATTTTCTTGTAGTCATTTTTAAAGGCGGACATTTTAAGAAGTCCCTATTCTACTAATCAATTAACAAAGACAATCGTCTTAAGATGTCCACCTTTGTTAATAGTCAATTGATAGAGATGGTCATCGTAGGATATCTGCATCTGTAAATTGTTATGAACGACGTATAGAAATATGAAGTAAACGAAATTCAATCACAGCGGAGACACACGATTTACGTGGAAAACCCCTTCAATGTGAAGGGGAAAAAACCACGGGCACCAGCCGGCAACAATCTCACTATCTCAAGAGTTTTGGGTTATCTTACAAGAGAATCTCACAAAAGAACTATTCTCCACGAAACCCTAGCAAGGGTATTTATCTCACGCAAACAGATCTGACTGTTGGCTTAAGATGGACAAAACTTGGGCTGACCGGAATTTCCGGTCCCCGACCGAATTTCCGGTCGGGGCAAATGATGCAGGCCGTCGCGTGCTAGAGATCACTGGTCTTTGTCCGAACCTCCGCTTACCGAATTTCGGTCCCCGACCGAATTTCCGGTCGTGAATTTGGAACAACTCCAACAAACTCCACCTTGAGACAAATTCATCTTGTATCATAAATCAACCCATCATCCCGATCAACAAAGATAGAAAACCACTTTGGTGCCAACAATAGTCTCTTGAACTATTCTATTAAACCAACTAACCTTGAGCATAACTCAAACTTAGCAACAGGAATAGGCTTTGTCATCATATCGCCAGGATTATCATGAGTACTAATCTTGCATACCTTCAGCTTACCTTCTTCAATCACATCACGCACAAAATGATACTTAATATCTATGTGCTTAGTTCTCTCATGGAACATCGATCTTTAGTGAGGTAAATTGCACTTTGATCGTCACAAAGGCAAGCTTATGCAAGATTCAACTCCACCGAGCTCGGCGTACAAACCTTTCAACCATATCAATTCTTTGCACGCTTTACAAATAGCCATATATTCTGCTTCAAGTAGTAGACAATGCAACAATAGGCGTAAAGTAGCCCTCCAACTCACAAAGACAAGCGCCAACAAGTAAACACATAACCGAGTAAGTGATCTTCGCCCTGTCCGATCAGCGGCATAATCAGAATCCACATAACCAATAAGACCCTTATCAGTTCTTCCAAACTTCAAACAGAATCTGCTTTGTGCCTCGAGGTACCGAAAATCCACCGAAGCGCCCTCCAATGTTCTTTGCCAGGATTAGACATATATCTACTAACAAGACTCATAGCATATGACAAATGCGGGACGAGAGCAAACCATGGCATACATCAAAGACCCAACAAGCACTAGAATAAGGAACCCTTGACATGTACTCAATCAGTATACGTACTAGGACACCGAGCGGTGACAACTTAAAGTGAGGTGCAATAGGGGTACTAACAGCCTTAGCATTTTGCATGTTGAAACGTGAAGAACTTTCTTGATATAATTTTGTTGACTAAGAAATAGCAAACCAGATTTTTCTGTCTCTACTAATTTCCATACCAAGAATTTTCTTAGCACTACCAAGATCTTTCATATCAAACTCACTACTCAACAACTTCTTTAACTTAGTGATTTCAATCTTACTCTTGGCAAAGAATCAGCATATCATCAACATATAACAAACAAATATATATAGGTGATCCATTAACATGCTTGATGTAAACACAGCTATCAAATTTAGATCTCTTAAAACTGTGTGACAACATAAATGAATCAAACCTCTTGTTCCACTGACGAGGGGACTGTTTCAAACCATACAAGGAGCGCTTCAACTTGCACACATATTTTTCCTTGCCAGGCACTATGAACCCTTCCGGTTGGTCCATGTAAATGTCCTCCTCTAGCTCTCCATGCAAAAATGCAGTCTTCACATCTAACTGCTCAAGCTCAAGGTCATGTGAAGCAACAATACTAAGAAAAGTACGAATTGAACTGTGTTTTACCACTGGAGAGAACACATCATTATAGTCAACACCCGGAATTTGACTGTAACCTTTTGCAACTAACCTTGCCTTATACTTTGGAGGCTCGCTTGGAGATAAACCCTCCTTTCTCTTGAAGATCCACTTGCAGTTGATGATGGTCTTCTTTTTCTTAGGCAAAGGTACAACCTCCCATGTAATTGTTCTTCTCAAGAGATCGCATCTCCTCGTGCATAGCAGAAATCCAACTCTCACTATCAAAGACAACGAAAACGACTTCTTTATAGGTTGCTGGCTCATGAACATTCTCCACCTGTTCAGCACAACTCAAAGCATAGTAAGACAAATTACATTCTTCAATGAGACGTTTAGGAGGTGCTACTGTCCTTTTTGACTTGCGTTGAGCAATAGGTAATTCCTCCTCTAGCTGCAAAATAGGAGGAGTTTGCTGAACATCATCATGAGTATTAACATCAGCAACATCATTATTATGGTCATCCTGCTCATCAACAGGCTCCACCTGCACACCTGTATCATCATCAACATGCTCCACCTGCATGCGCATACGCTGCAGCTCTTTTTCTGAAACATGTTCTAAGGGCAAACTGTTAGTAAACATCACGCATTCATTGAATACAACACTCCCTGCTCATAAAAGTCTTTCCCTGTTTCAGGATTCCATAATTTATAGCCTTTGACTCCCGAACTATAACCAAGGAAAAGACACTTAACAGCTCTAGGCTCTAATTTTCCATTGTCAACATGAGCATAAGCGGTGCATCCAAAAACTTTTAAGCGTGGAATAATCAGCCAGCGTACGGACCATACCTCCATGGGAGTTTTCTTATTTAGTGGAATAGAAGGTGACCTGTTTATCAAATAACAGGCAGTATTAGCTTCAGCCCAAAAAACGCTTGCTCATCCTTGCATGAGACAAGCATGCAATGGGCCCCCGGATATAATGGTCCTGTTCATACGTTCGGCCACACCATTCATTTGTGGAGTATGGGGTATGGTGTGATGCCTAACAATGCCTTCCCCTGTCTGCAATAATCATTAAAGGCATGCGAACAAAATTCTCCACCATTATCAGTACGAAGCAATTTTACCTTCCTTTCAGTTTGCCTTTCTATCATTACTTTCCAGTTCTTAAAAGCAGCAAATGTATCATC
The DNA here is from genome assembly GCA_015844335.1 of Chrysopogon serrulatus. Classification (NCBI taxonomy): domain Eukaryota; kingdom Viridiplantae; phylum Streptophyta; class Magnoliopsida; order Poales; family Poaceae; genus Chrysopogon; species Chrysopogon serrulatus. The sequence goes on from JADLZL010004195.1 coordinate 61,962, forward strand.
TTTTATTTTCGTAAAAATAAAGGCCAAACCCTTCTAGAGTAATCATCAATAATTGTAAGCATATAACGTGCACCACCAAGAGAGGGCTTCTTAGAAGGACCCCATAAATCAGCATGAACATAATCAAGAGTACCTTTAGTGGTGTGAGCGAAGTGTTGAACTGTACCCTCTTATGCTTGCCAAATATGCGGTGCTCACAAAACTTGATCTTACTCGAAGTGCGACCATTCAAAGATTTCTCTTCATCAATTCTCGCCATACCATGGTGACTCATATGTCCCAAACGCATGTGCCAAAGGTTAGTTTTACTAGGTTCATCATTAGTAACAGCGACGCAACTGAATCGAGAACGGGTAAAGTACACCCTCTAAGGACATATAACTTTGCGGGATTAAGATCACCTTTCAAACAGACAAGAGAACCTTTTGATACCTTTAGAATGCCATCCGAACCGGAATATTTGTAACCTTACGCATCAAGTGTGCTCAATGAGATAAGATTTACGGACATCCCCGGTATATACCGACGTTTTTTTTCGTGCGTGCGTGTCATGCCATCATCAGTCTTGATCTGAATCGATCCAATCCCCACGATGTCACATGGGTTATCATCTCCCATCCGCACAACATCCCCTTTTCGCACGAGGCTTATAAGAGCTAAACCAATTTCTGTTAGTGCAAATATGAAATGAACATGCGGAATCAAGAATCCATTCATCATGACCAGCAACACAACCAGCAAATACTACCAGACAATCTCCAGAATCATCATCGAAGCAAAGCGAACAGAGACCTTACCGGCCGTTTTGTTTTTTCCTCTTCTCCTTATTCTCGTACTTTTTCGCAATCCTCAACATTATGATTTGTCAACTTGCAATAAACACAGAACTTTTTATTACCATGCTGCTTGGACTTTGAACGGCCTCTCCTTTCGTAGTTCTTTCTACCATCATTGCCATCATTGGAGAATCTGTTTTCAGTTCTGCCTCTCACATGCAAAGCTTTCGCCCTTGGAGGGACGACGTTCCATCATTACGCACCATGCCTCTCATCTTCTCCCTTGACTGGAGAGCCTCATAAACTTCCTTTAGGGTTAGTTCATCACGGCTCAAAAGTATGGTGTCACGAAAATTTGCATACGAATTTGGCAAAGAGCATAGCAGTAAAAGACCTAAGTCCTCATCATTATACTTCACCTCCATCGACACTAGGTCGGCAATGATCTTCTTGAATTCAGCGATGTGGGTCATCACCGAATCCTCCTCCTTCATCTTGAGTGAACAACTTCATCTTCATCCGCATCTTCTTGGTTAGATCCTTGGACATACAGATCGATTCAGTTTCAGCCATAGTTCTGCGGCGGTTTTCTCTTTCAAACACTCACGCAAAATATCATTATGAAGATGCAAGTGAATTAGGGCGGCGCCTTCGATCCTTGCGGATCTCATCCAGGAGTCCACTCGGCCTTCCTCTTGCCGAAGTTATCCAGCGCCTCATCATAGTCATGAGTCTCGCGCGAGAATCCCCCCGCATCTTGACTTGCCATAGCGAGAACCGCGTGTCGAAGTTCAGCGGCGGAAGATCGAACTTCATCGACGTCGTCATGAACCCTAACAAGCAACCGGCTCGATACCACTTGTTATGAACGACGTATAGAAATATGAAGTAAACGAAATTCAATCACAGCGGAGACACACGATTTACGTAGAAAACCCCTTCAATGTGAAGGGGAAAAAACCACGGGCACCAGCCGGCAACAATCTCACTATCTCAAGAGTTTTGGGTTACACGCCAGTGGCGGCTTACAAGAGAATCTCACAAAAGAACTATTCTCCACGAAACCCTAGCAAGGGTATTTATCTCACGCAAACAGATCTGACTGTTGGCTTAAGATGGACAAAACTCAGGTTGACCGGAATTTCCGGTCCCCGACCGGAATTTCCGGTCGGGGCAGCTGATGCAGTCCGTCGCGTGCTAGAGATCACTTCCGGTAACCTCCGGCTTACCGGAATTTCCGGTCCCTGACCAGAATTTCCGGTCAGGAATTTGGAACAACTCCAACATAAATGATTAATAGAGAACTAGTAGTCTTCACAAAATGCCCACCTCTATTAATTGGGGAGCCTATCTCCCAAAATCCTTTATGCAGTAGTGAGGCCTAGAGCTCAAGGTGTTAACTCTAGGAAACAGAACCTTTGGATCATGTAAAGTTTGTGTATTTCTAGCTAGTCTCTACCCATGCATGGTCACTTGCAATGAAAACATGAATTTGCTTATTTTTAGAAAACAACCTAATCAATTAGCTTTCTTGCAGGCCTGAATATCTATCAAATTCTAAGTTAATTCTGGAAAAGTATAGCTGCCTGCTTAAAGGTTCACATTTTGACAGTACTCAAATCGTTCTCTTGTTCTCATCACTAGACACATTAGGCACTACTACTTCTATTTATCACGCTCTTTCTCACTACAGATCTTTCAAGGAAGATCATGCGGGGTATAGCATTAGCATTGGGAGGGCCAGTTGATGCATTTGAAGGGACAGTAGCAGGAGACCCTTATTGTCCAATGAGACTGATTAGCTATCCTGTCTCAACCGATGTTCCAGAAGAGCAACGCACTGATACTGGAATGTAAGGAAAAACATGTTGGCCATTTTCTTTTACTTTTATAGTGTCTCCAAATTTGTGCTTTCTAGGTGGATACATCTCAAAGTAATTTTTTTTGCTGCTTTCATGCATCCGATACAAATTCATCAGGGGGGCTCACACTGATTACGGTCAGTACATCTTTTGAAATGTTTAATTTTTTATCCTGTTGCTTACTTTGAAAATTATCATTGGAAAATATGCATTCTTTTAACTTGATTAGATTGAAAACCACAGGGCTTCTGGCACTAGTTAACCAGGATGATGATATATGTGCCCTTGAGGTACTTGTTTCCTTCTTCACCATTGTATAACCTATGTATGTAGCATAATGTATTATCACTTGTCCCTCCCTTGGCCTCTCTTGTAGATTTGTTGACCTGAATCTATTTGCCTGAAAACTTTCTTCGGTAGTATATATGCATATGATAATTTGTCTTCTCTTCCAAAAAATTGTATTTATTCTGTGTAGTGATAGACATCTTCTTGAATCCTAGTGAACATGAAACTTTTTTAGTAGCTATAAGTAAACAGTATGCATGGTTCCATTCTCAACAAGTAGCCAGATGGAATTTGCAAGACATATTCATTAAAATTTAAAAATGGTGTATTGTAACGAAAGGTGTTACATGCTCTACATGTCCTTGTGGCTTGTATTTATGCATATCTATTGAACAGTATAACTTCTATATATGTACTATGCTATATACCTTCGTAATTCCCACTGTCCTCACCTTTGTTCCTGAGAAAAGTTCAGATCAAGCCGATCTGCATAAAGTCTTTGGTAATGCAATTCCAGGTTCAAAACCACTCTGGCAAGTGGATACATGCCATGCCTATTCCTGGAACATTTGTTTGCAACATTGGTGACATGCTCGAGGTTTGTTTTGCCAATTAATTTACTTTGGTTTGTTTTGCCAATTAATTTACTTTCCTACCTCCTTCATTGCTCGCCGATTATTTTCTGAACATATAAATGGCTAGTAGGTTGCATAATTAGTTACTGATCATTATTGTTTTTCGTTTAGGTCTACTCGAATGGAATTTATAAGCCCAAGATTCATAGGGTCATCAACAATTCCCTTTGTTGCCGTGTATCTGCCGTGTTTTTCTACGAGGTAATACATGTATATATTAATATCCCCCTCTTAACCTCTCTCTGTCATTTGTCTGAAAGCTATAACCAATTGTGCAGACAAATTTCGATGCTGCCATAGAGCCTGCGGAGTTCTGCAAGGAGAAAACTGGTGGCACTGCCAAATACGAGAAGGTCATCTATGGGGAACGTTTGGTTCAGAAGGCTAGATACGTGCTATCTAGTGATCAGTGATCACACTATCCATATGCCTAAATAATTGCTAAACTAGAATAAAAGAATTACTAAATATATACATGTATGATGAACTACCTGTTGTAATACGATGAACTACCTGTTGTAAGGCATGTATCACTACTTTTCTCCGAATAAAACCAAAGTCCCTGGTTTGCAGAATACCAAATTAAACCACTTTGAGCCATTGTCGATAAATTTCACTATAAATAGTGTTTACTTTTGAGATTGAAAATGGTGTAATCCATGTGAATAGATTTCAACAATAGGCTAAATGTATATACTCTGGAAGATACTAATATGCAGGGGTCATCCACCACAAGAAAATGGGCCAATTTAGGCTTGCGGTGGTTCAGGCGACCCTTCTTGGCATCGACCAACCTGGCCTTCGGGCCTCTAGCCAGGCTACTCAACCCAAGCAAAGAAAACACTCTCAAACACATACATCCCTTGGTTGACCATCCAAGGTCCGGATGATGTGCCACATAGATCCATGGCCCCACCATTCAATCAGTGATCGATCGAACATGAAACCCACTGAGCCATACTCCTTCTCATCGAATCAAGAGGCCATCAGGCAGAAGGGGAAGGGCCTAGCCCTAGGGGGGGTCGGCTGACCTCCCCGTTGGTAGTCTGAAAGGCCAAAGCATGGAGCCTTGGAGCAAGTGAATGGGTATAGAAACCAGCGGCTCCCATACCAACTAGTTAAATACCTAACATTCTGGACAGCAGCAACATAGTTAACTAAATAAATCATTACTAGAGTTCTAGCCAACCAAAAGTATTGTTCGTAGATAGCTTGACAGGCTTATGAAATTATCTACAATTTTGTAGTTCCCAACAAAAGCTGATTTAGTACTGATCAAGGTTGAAAAACACAAAAGTCCAGAACTACACAGCACGCAGCTAATTCTTGACAGGGAACTTCAGAAAATCATAACTCCAAAATTTGACTGGCTAAAATCATGAAATTTTAGGACATAATAGATATATGCTGCAACAAGGTTTCAATTATGTTTTTTATCACATGAACTGATATAAGAAGTTTAGAGGCGACCAGCAACACATGTACCTCAGGGCATTCCAAGTTTGTCTTTCTCATAGCCAAAATCAAGTTGTGTGCAGCATAGAAGCTGGAACCCTTGCCAGGAGATTGTTGTTGGCACTGTACATAATACACTTTATTAATTGGATGTGAATACACACAATCATTTGAAAATGGAAATTGAACACAATACTTAATATACTAGAGGCACAATATTGAATTTTATTTTTGGAAGCACTTACCGTAAATTTAGTAGTGTGTGTCAATAGCGGAGGTCTGTCTTTCAGCTTGCTTGTGTGTGTTGCAAAAGCCCTACATGCAAGAGTACAACACACATATATGCCTCATTATGTTCATTCAATGAAATTGGCATTTATGAAACAAGTCAATAGTAGGTAAGCAAACAACTCACTCGTCAATCAACAATTTTAGCATGCTGAAATCATGGTTTCCAGATTTGTTCGAATCAAGGTATATGACCTTATTCCACTTTTGAATTACTATCACAACGATCCAATGACCACCAGCTAAACCGCCAGAGTTGTAGGCAAACATTTTGTGGTCTTTCTTGGTATACTTGGTGAAGGCCTTTTGCACATACTGCAGAACTTTGTATCTATCAAACTTTATGCTGTCTAGTGACATCATTTGTGAATCAAGAAAGCCCACAGGAATGTCCTTAGCCTTAGCTTCCACAACCAGTGATCTAAAAATAAGAAAGAACATGCAGAGAACATGAGTAGAGACTGCAGCATTTCTAAAAATAGGAATAGTAACTATACTAAAGATACAACAACTGGTTTAATTGCTGGTAAATATCTATCAAATTACATCAAATGGATTTAAAAGAACAGCAACCAGTACTTGCATGATCCTAAAAGCTTTATAACCAAACAACACTGAATAATTTAATGAACTAGATCAAAGACAAGATGCCATACTAGAGCAGACCCAAATTACAACATACCAATAAAATCAAATGGGGCGATTTAATACAATTTAGAAGAACAGAAGCAAGTAGTAGTATAAATGTATTCATCCCACAAGCTTTCTAAATGCTGAATAATCGAAGTAAATAGGTTCAATAAGCCATATTGGAGCAGAACTAAGACTACAACCTAGCAACACATCAATGTGTGACATCAGGCCCGTAATAATGCAAATAAAGGCTTGCCCTTGCTACTACAAATCCTTGGCTACTTACTGCTTCTAATCACCGCATAAATTCTGAATGCAATAGGAAGCGCTGGCTGCAGTAGCAACACTACTCAGTAAAACCTGTAGAAATAGCATCGGCTGCTGCAGCTATGATAGAAGTGGAGCCGAGCAGGGCCATCAGACAAGTAGAGCCAGCAGCAACGCTACTAATCTATTCGATCTTCAAAATCTACAAGCTCTTCCGTGCGGTTGTGCCCATGGTCACAGATCAAATGAGCCAGGCATGTTGCATTTTTCTAGTGAAGTATCATGTGTGTGCCCATGGATAGATGCGTAACAGTGGTGGCCTGGCCTGCCACTCTAATTGAAGCGAACCGGGATTTTAAAACTTGAAATTCCGACTCTCTTGCCCCTCTGTGATAGTCCCAAGATATCTCAGCTGTCACGAGCATCCACTTTTCAGATGATTACAAAGTCATACAACAGCAAAGTACAAAAATAAGCCTAATACAACAATCTAATTACAAGCCCATAGGGCCAAAACAAAACAAAACACCGATAAACTACTCGTAGCAGCGAAGCATGATGAACATCCATTCCGCAGGCATCCTTGAGAGTAGATCACAAACCAACTACTAATCTCAACACCACTGAAAGTCAGGAAAACTGCACACCACCAAATGTGTGCAGGCCGTGGTCAGCACCGAATGAGCTTTGGTGGAAAATAGAAAATAAAGGGATCTGGTGATCCTAATAGTTTGGCTGTAGTTTGCATCCTAGCGCATGTGAAAAAGCATCAAAAGTATAATATATAAGTCTTCAATAATCCCAAACCACACTCATTCTCACCATCCACTCATCATCACAGCTCACCTCTCATCACACAACATCCCTCACATCACCCTCATACTCTCAGTCTAAGCGACGAGGCAGCCTTCGCACGCCCCTCGTCTCAACGGCCTCAAGCCAGACCTAGCTTCGGGGGAGAGAAGCAAAGCACAAGAGAAGACTAGCGGGATGAAACAGTTCACAGGGGTGATCATGACCGAGATCGCGGCTATACGTATAGTTTTAACTCTGCAGAGTGTGTACACCTGGACCAGACAGGAACGCCATCATCGACCTTGGCTGGGGTCTAAGTGAACACCGCTCAAGAACTAGCGCATTCCTTACCAGACTGCCCCCATGGTGGAGTAGCATACGGCACGACGCATACCCTTGGGATTGTGATTAGGGTAGCCGGAATGGCCATCGGCATCCTTCTCACTGTGCTCCTGGGGCAAAACCCCGTGCACCTCTGCTCCAACAGAAACTGGCTTAGTCCGCACTAGCCCAACAGAACGGGCCCCGCCCATATAGGGCCTGTGGTGTGCACGTTTGACATAGTCCTGTGTCCTAGGCATGTAGCCCACGACGGTCCTTAATTGGCCAGAGCAAGCACCTTCCACCAATCACACGTGGCTCACCTATCTCAGGTACCCACCTCCACTACGCCTGTCCCAAATCCATAAAACCAATATCAAACAAACCAGATATGGGGCACTCCATGCCCCTAGGGCACCCCTCCGGGTAAGACCACCTCTCGCTCTGGCTGGTATCTCCAAGAAACAGGGGGTCGAGCCAAGAAATATCTTCAGAACTCCTCATATCACCACCACCCATGCGGGATTCAACGCTCCCGTCGCGCTCACATGCCATCTATCTCACGGGGAAGTCCTACGGACAACCCCAATCACAACCACAATCACCGACATTCCATCACACATCACATAACAAGGTATATATGTAATTATGATGGAAATAAATGCAAGCAAGCAGACAGACATATAAATAAGTGGCGAGCGCGAAGCTAGGTAGTTGGGGTGAAGAGGTTTCAAACAAGGCAATCAAGGCTCAGGCAATAGCATGCATCACATATACTTGCAAAGGAATAAAAGTAAAGCACTAGCATTTCTAATTGCAATGCCTAATAGGATTCTCTAAATAAAGGTGTTGCCATGACACCTGCGATGTCGAGGAAGTAGTGGTTCGCGTCTCTAGAAGTCGAGGTCGTCCACCATCAGGGTCCATCTCCTCCGGGTGCGTTGCCGGGTCCATCCGAGTTCAACTCGTCGCTACGCAAAAGTAAAAGACGACATGACTAGCAATAAGAACCGATAAAAACTGCATTAAGAATTTACTCAAATAGGAAAACTAATTGTACTAGGAGGTAGAGGAGGATTTTAGAAAAATTATGAAACTGGTTTCATAATTTTTGGAGCTAGGGTAAATTTTTTTACGAATTTTGGAAGTTCAAATGGATTGCCGAGATTATAAATAGAAGCAAAAAGGGCAGAGGTTCTCGGCTGGGCTGGCTGCCGTCGGCCTGCAGCAAAAGGAGAGGGAAGCCGAGCTGGGCTGCTGGCCGGATTCGGCCCAAGAGGAAAAAGAGAAGGCGGCTCCAGGCTTGTGCTCTCATGGTGTTCGACGAAAGGCACAAGAGGCTGGGAGCTCGCCGCCGTGCGGTGAGTATGCCCGCAACATGTGTGCGCATCGGCGTGCATGGGCATGGCCACGCGGCGCGGCGGGCACGTGACAGCATGCGTGTGTGCGAACTGGTGGCGTGCCACGCGACGTCTCGGGTGACCGTGGTGAAGCGGCTCGAAGGCCGGACAGCAGGCATGGAAGGCAAAGGCGTGAACTTGAACTCGAGCCAGCTCATGTGCGTGCTCCTTGTGTGTACCTGCCGTGCAGTGCATGCTGGTGCCTTGGCCAGACGATGGCCATGGATGGGAACCGGCACGGCATGTACTCTGGAAAGAGGCTCGTCGGCACGAAGGCCGGGCATGCAGTGCAGCAAGGCATCATGTAAAGTGGAGGCTTAGGGGATTGGGTGCTCACAAACGGGTAGAGGCAGAACGCGAAAGGCCGGGGAAACGCGGGCGTCGCGACGTCCTCGAGCGTGCCCACGACGTCATCGGTGCGCAGCTGAGAGGTCGCCGGCTTGCAGCTCCGCGGAACGTTGTCGGCACGATGACCGGCTGGCATGTACAGTGGCGGTCTCAAGCTGCAGCACCGGGAACAGAGAAACGATGAGACGGCCCGGTGGAGAACAGAATGGCACCAAGGCCCATTCTTGGCATGGACGATCACAAGGAGAAAAGGATGCAGACTTGGGCTTGGAGGGGGAGGCTCAGCGACGGTTCCTAGCGGCGCGAACGGTCAGGACAGTGCGTGGATTCTGGTGCGTGCAGCGTCTGCGAGGCGGAGTGCGATGGCGAGGGGCTCGGTGAAACGGCTGCAGGGCTGCACCGGCAAGACGTCGGGCGGCGAGGGCGACGTGGAGGCTGGGCGTGGCGCCGCCGTGGTCGCGCGGCTTGATGAGGATGCCGCGGCTGAACGCAGCGGCGATGTCTTCGAGCGACGCAGCTAGGGCGAAGAAGGGCGCGGCGTGGTTGCTGTGCGCCCGTTCCACTGAGAACGCGGTCGCCGTCGAGGTGCTCCTCTGGCGTGGATGGACGCGCGCGGGGCTGGGGAACGCCAGGCTGGTGGGGCTTCACGGTGGCGAGCGACGGAACACGACATGGAGGTCAGTCTCTGGCAAGAACAACACAGCGGTGTTTGAAAAGCCCAACTTTGGCAAGAGTAGGGGCTCACTGGTGAGTTCGGGAGGTAGCAGAACGCGGCAAGGACGAGGTGAGCCGGCAGTCATGACGTCCTGTGAGCGAGGGTCTCCGGATGGTCGTTGCTGCATCCAAGGTGGCAGCTTTGTTGGAACCAGGACTCCGATGAGGAGCCTCGGCGGCGGCGCATCACCGGCAGGTGGTGATCGCGTCGACTAGAACCCTACGCGTGAGCGCACGAGGAAGAACAGGCGAAAGCACACAAGAGACAAAGCGATGTTCACTGCAACTGGTGCAGCTTGTGTTCGATGCATTCATGAGTTTATCAGTGGCTCCGATCCACTATCCCCGCCACGATCAAGTAGCTGCACGGTGTGCCGTTTTCCATGGTCACCCGTGCGACATGCACGGCGCACTCGCCGTGGTGGGTATGAGCCTTAGGACGCGGTCTTGGCATGCCCACGCGCATGACTCCGTGGCACCCAAGATTCTACGCGGTACAAAATATGCTTACAACTCGAGGTATCACCTAAACATGCATCTAAACAACCTTAACAAACTAGAACACGACTCTGACAAGAATTAACGTGAGACTCAACAAATCACCCCCTTAATCTTGTCAGATCTTGACTATGCCCAGCTGCCTCCTCATCTCAGCAAATCTGATTCTAGCCAATGGCTTTGTCAGTATATCGGCTAACTGGTTGTCAGTGCTCACATGCTCCAGCTCCACCACCCCTTCTAAGACACACTCTCTGATGTAGTGGTACCTTGTGTCTATGTGCTTGGTTCTGTCATGGAAAACTGGGTTTCTGCTCAGCTCTTCTGCAGACTTGTTATCAATCAGCAGTCTGAATTTCTTCACCTCTGAGCGAGTTAGATCGGCCAGGAGCCTGCTTAACCATACACCCTGACAGGCTGCTGTGGCAGCAGCAATATACTCAGATTCACAAGATGATAGTGAAACCACCTTTTGCTTCTGTGAACTCCAAGTAACAATGTTGCCACCCTGGAAAAATACAGCCCCTGATGTACTCTTTCTTTTCTCCAAATCTCCTGCATGATCACTATCTGTATAGCCAAGCAAATCTGCCTGAGCTCCTTTAACAAACTTGCAGCCCAGCTTGGTGGTCCCTGCAACATACCTCACCAGTCTCTTGATTGCTCCCTAATGCTCAGAGTTGGGTGATTCCATGAATCTGCTGACCATGCCAACAGAGAAGGCAAGATCTGGCCTTGAATTCACCAAATACCTGAGACTACCAACAATGCTCCTGTATTTTGTTGCATTAGACACCAGTTCAGGTTTACCAGGAAGCAACTTGATATGCTGCTCCATTGGAGTGTCAACAGGATTACAGCCCTTCATCCCTGAATTTTCCACAATCTTTTCTGCATAAGCACTTTGACATATAGTGATCTCTCCTGGCTTCTGCTTCACCTCCAGCCCCAAGTAGTAGCCAAGGTCACTCATACTGAAGGTTTCCTTCATCTGTTGCTTGAATGTAGCAATCAACTTGCTATCTGGCCCACAGATGATCAAATCATCTACATACACCCCCACAATTAGTAGTGACAAGCCTGAACCTTTTCTGTAGACAGCATTCTCTTCCATGCTTCTCTCAAAACCCAACTTGTACAACTGCTGATCCAGCTTGGCATTCCAAGCTCTTGGAGCCTGTTTAAGGCCATAGAGTGCCTTCTTGAGTTTCAGAACTTTGCCTTTCGCACTTGGATCAGAGAACCTAGGTGGTTGTTGAACATAAACTTCTTCATGCAGCTCACCATTCAGAAAGGCAGATTTAACATCCATGTGATGGACCTCCCACTCCCCTTGTGCTGCTAGGGCCAACAACAGTCTCACTGTCTCTAACCTTGCAACAGGAGCAAACACTTCATCGTAGTCCACCCCCTAAATCTGAGCATACCCTTTAGCAACCAACCTTGCCTTGTGTTTCACAATGTTACCAGCAGGGTCTCTCTTCACCTTGAACACCCATTTCAAGCCAATAGCCTTATGATCTTCAGGCAACTTTGACAGTGTCTAGGTCTGGTTCTGCATAATAGACTGCATTTCAGCCTCCATTGCATCCTTCCAACATTTTTCTTCTAATGCTTGTTCTACATTTCTTGGTTCATCAGCTGCCAACAAACATACCCCACTGTACTCAAAATCATGAATTTCTTCAGTTGAGTCTAGTAAGTCTGTCAGGGTTCTGAATCTGACAGGCCCTTCTTCTGAAATCTCTGAAATCTGACTTGGTGGAGTTGCCCACCCATGATTTGGAGCATGAACTGATCCTGGAGTAGTTGGGGAGTTTGGTGGTTCGACAGCACCACCTGCAGACTGACCATTTCCAACCGGCCCTTGTTCCTCAAAGTTTCCAGCAGATTGCTGCACTGCATCACCATTTCTGGCTGTTGTCGGAATTTGGTCAGACAACTCATACTCAACGATGAAGGTGCCTGACTGTTCCACTGCACTGCCATCTGTGTCTTTCCAGCTCCAAGGCTCATTTTCAGCAAACACGACATCCCTGCTCACCACCAACTTGGCAATAGTGGGATCATAGAACCTATAGCCTTTGGTTCCTGATTCATAGCCGATAAATACCATTTTCCTTGACCTGTCTGAAAGTTTTGACAGATTTGGACCAGTTAGCTTTACACTGGCAGTGCATCCAAAAGTCCTTAAGTGACCTACACTGGGCTTTCTTCCATGCCAAGCTTCAAATGGAGTTTTGCTGTTTAGACTCTTTGTTGGAGCCCTGTTTAGTGTATAAACAGCAGTACACACAGCTTCACCTCAAAATTCAGATGGAACCTGCATTGCCTTCAACATGCACCTTGCCATTTCCACTACTGTTTGATTCCTTCTTTCAACCACCCCATTCTGTTGAGGAGAGTAAGGTGTAGTGGTGTAATGCTTGATTCCATACTCATTGCAGAAAATAGTAAACAGATTGGAAATGAATTCACCTCCTCTGTCTGTTCTTAATCCCTTGAGCTTCTCATCACACTCTACCTCAGCTCTGGCCTTGATTTTCTTAAAGCACTCCAGAGCCTGATCTTTTGTCTTGAGCAATTCCACCAACATGAATCTGCTATAGTCATCTACTACTAACAGAAAGTAGGATGCACCCCCTAGGGATTTAGGTGTGATCTGCCCACAAAGATCTGCATGAACCAACTCAAGGCCCTTTTCTGCTCTAAACCTTGACATTTTAGGAAAAGGTAACCTGTGTTGTTTACCAAGGACACATCCATCACATATCTTCTCCACCCTACAAACAGTTGGCATTCCCTCTACCATTTTCTTTGCACTCAAATCATTCAAGGCTCTAAAATTTAAATGACCATATCTAGCATGCCATTGCCAAGCAACATCCTCTGAATGTGCAAGTAAACAGACTGGGGGTGTCAACTGAAATTTAGCAAGATAAAGCCTGTTTGCTGTTCTAGGTGCAGAAATTAACAGTGTTCCTCCCTGATCAAACACACATAACCTCCCATCTCCCAAAGTCACTTTGAATCCCTTTTCTTCTAACTGACCAAGACTAACAATGTTGCTCTTTAATTTAGGGATGTAATAGACTTCGGTCAGTACCTTGTGTACATTTTGGCGATCTTGCATCACCATGGAGCCAATACCTTCAATGTTGACGCGGGAGCCATCACCAAACCGCACCGTTCCACGTACACCTTCATCGAGCTGTGTTAGCGCCGACCTGGTGCCAGTCATGTGGTTACTGGCCCCAGTGTCCAGCACCCACACACCATCAGGAACATCTGTAGGGATCACCTTCTCGGTCAGGTGCACAGTTTGAGCCGGTCTGCGCACGACATCGACGTCGCACGTCGCCAGCATGAGTGCTCCAGCATCCTGGTTGCCAATTGCCACATTGGCCTTCGGCTGTTTGGCCTCCTTCTTCTTTTCTCTCTTGGGACGCTTGCAGTCTTGCTCCCAGTGGCCGTAAATGTGCCAATTTCGGCATCGCCCCTTTCGCCTTGGCGTGCCCTCGGAGGTTAGTTTGACCCCTTCCGAGTTGCCGCCGTCGGAACGCGCCTGCGCCTTGCCCTTCCAGTGACCCCCGCGGCCACCCTGACCACTACTGGAACCGCCTCCATTGAAGCCTCCTCCACCTTCCTTGGGGCCCTGGCTGAGACGATGCTTATGTTTTTCCAGCCAGTCCTCCTCGGCCAGCATCAAGCGACCCGCCTTGTCGACGATCTGTTCGACTTTGTAGTCAAACCGTTCCTCTGCCGTGCGCAGCCGCCCCACGAGCTCCTCCACCGTCATCTTCTTGGTGTCGCAGAACATCTCAATTGAGACAATGACAGGGCAGAAACGGGGAGGCACGACGTGCAGGAATTTCTTGACGACCCGTGAGTCCTCCACCGTCTCACCCATCATCCTGAGCTCTGCGGCAAGGTTTGAGATGCACATGCCGAACTCGTCGATGGTCTCGACGTCCTTGAAGATGATGTTCTCGAATTCCTGGAGCAGCTTCTGGGCCTTGACCTCCTTCACCTGATCTGCTCCAAGCCACATCTTCTCCACGGCCTCCCACGCCTCCTTGACCGTCTTCTTTCGGCCGAGCATTTGCCACATGTCGCGCGGCACGAAGTGCAGGAGCGCCGCCAAGGCTTGGCGATCGTGGGCGCGCTTGACGTCGGTGCCCGGGTTGATTGCGTGCCAGATCTCGAGGGCCTCCAGGTTGCACTGCATGATCATCACCCACTCGGCTTAGTTGGATCGATCCAGCATAGGCCAGACCAACGAACTCTCCTTCACGCCGGATCCAGACCCGGAGCCTGATGCCCCGTCGCCCGCCATCTCTTCTGCTTCCTTCGGTCGCCGCCTTGGAACTACGTACTTCTTCTTCGCTGGTTCTCGTGGTGGGCTTATCGACCCACTGTAGAACGTAAACTAGGCTCTGATGCCAGATGTAGGAACCAGGACTCCGATGAGGAGCCTCGGCGGCGGCGCGTCACCGGCAGGTGGTGATCGCGTCGACTAGAACCCTACGCGTGAGCGCACGAGGAAGAACAGGCAAAAGCACACAAGAGACAAAGCAATGTTCACTGCAACTGGTGCAGCTTGTGTTCGATGCATTCATGAGTTTATCAGTGGCTCCGATCCGCTATCCCCGCCACGATCAAGTAGTTGCACGGTGTGCCATTTTCCATGGTCACCCGTGCGACATGCACGGCGCACTCGCCGTGGCGGGTATGAACCTTAGGACGCGGTCCTGGCGTGCCCACGCGCATGACTCCGTGGCACCCAAGATTCTACGCGGTACAAAACATGCTTACAACTCGAGGTATCACCTAAACATGGATCTAAACAACCTTAACAAACTAGAACACGACTCTGACAAGAATTAACGTGAGACTCAACAAGCTTGAGCCGGTGTAGGAGCAGGGTTGAGGGAACTAAGGTGAACGGATGGATTTTTGGGTTGGTCAGGACTCACCAGCGGCTAACGACTATGGATATAGGATCGTGGCCGTGGCGTCGTCGAGAGGCCGGTCCGGTGGTGTGAACGTGGCCCGAAGCGTGTGGTGAGGTGGTCCTCGGAAACGTCGTCGCAGTCCTCGTCGTGGAGAGGCGAGGCGCGCGATGCTCTGGCGAGGCAACGATGGTGGGCTCGGCGCTCGGCTCTGCGGCGTCGGGCCGTGCTCAGGTGGGGCGCCGCTCAATGAGGATGAATGCCGTGGTGGTGCTGGAGTGACGCTCGACTGGCGAGGTGTCTTGACGCGGCGGGGCTGCACGGCACGACGTCGGGCGGCGCGGCGTCCCGGCGTCACGGCACGTCCATGACGCCCGCGGCGAGGGGCTCGCAGTGCCTAGGCACGTACGAACGGGGAAGGGCAAGCAGCTCTCGGCGTAGACGTGGGAGCTCCGAGGGGTGGCGCCGCGGTTGTCGAGGACGGCGCAGAGCAGGCTGGCTCCGCTGCGGCGGCGGCGGCGCGGTCGCGCGTGGCGGCGGCGGCGGCCACCGCGAATGCCGCGGCGTGGCTGTGCGGCACGCGGCAGAGCAGGAGAGCTTGGTGGAGGATGGAAGGGGAAGGGAAGGTTGTGGCGGCGGCTGGGAGAGGAACTGGAAAGGGAAGGGAGGCGAGGTCACTGTGCTCGGCTTTTATAGGTCGTGGCTAGGGTTCACGAGGGAAGCTCCGGCGTCCGTGCCGTCGATGTGACGGCCGGTGCGACGTGGCGTCCATCCGCTGTACGGGGGCAGGTGGGCGGCAGGGCGGAGACGGAAAAACAGCAGCGCGGCATCGTACGGAGAAAGAAGATGACGGCAGGCTTCGACGGATGGAAAACTGAGCAGCGACGGAGTCGGGCGGCTTCCTTCCCTGCTGCAGCTGACGCGAGGGCCTGAGCGGAGATGCGGTTTTCTGCTTCCAACTCCTTGACTGATCGGTGGGGCATCCAGGTGGGGTGTACAGGGGGCATGCTAGCGGGAGCGGCGTCTCTGTGCGCGTGCATTGTACGCGAGGCTGGGAATGGCCGGTTCCTTCGTTGAGAAGGGAGCAGGCGGCCGTGACCCGTGCTCGTGCTACGCACATGAGAGGCAGAGGGCAGGCGCTGCTGGTGGCTTTCGTGGGCTGGGCCGATTGGTGAGGAGGGCGCTGGGTTGCTTGCTGGCTTCAAACAGACACGTCTTTCTTCAGGTGTGTACGTGAGAAGAGGTGGTGAGCCAAGGTGTACAGGAGCATGCAGCTTGCCGTGGTGCATATCTGTGCCTCGTACATGAGCAGGGTACTTTGCATTTGGGTTTTGGGAAGAAGGAAGAGTAGGATAGGTAGATGATTGTTTTCGGAAGAGGAATGCTATATGTTGCGCGTGTGTTTTCTTTGTCTTGAGCACACGAATTTTATGTGCGTCCATCACGTGATCGACGCCTGTGAGCGCGCTTGTGTGTCCACAGCCAGCGCCGCTTCTTTTGTGTCACTGACATGTGTGGCCCACTTCTGGCTGCACTGTTTCAATTTTTTGGAAATCGCGCCGGTAGCCCATCAGTCGCTCGCTTCCCTTCCGTCCAGTTCGCCTCCTCCCCTTCTCCATTTCGCATTGGTGCTCCTCGTCGGCGACGTGACCGGTCTCCTTCCTACATCGGCGAGCTCTCCCTCCCCGTGACCCTATTTCTCATGGCGCGGCGACCCTGCTTCCTTTACTGGCCTCGGTGCTCAGCGTTCCATCGGCAGTAGCTGCGTGTTCGTGTGGATCTGTGTCTTCGAGTCCAGGTGTGTTTCCTGCAGTGGATTTGTGTTGGATTCGGTGTTCCAGTGGTTTTTAGGGGTTGTGTTTGGGTTCTTGTAGGATTCAGTGGTGGAGGATTTAGTTCGTTTTAGTTTGGAGCAAGTTTTGGGTGATGGTTGGATTTGTGTGATTTTTGGGGATTTTTGCCTTGTGTGTCATCGATTCTGATTTGGGGTTGTGATTTTGTCGCCTCGCCACCCCGCTCCATGTGCCCTCGCCGTCTCGTTGTCCCGGTTGCTCGCTGGAGCTTGGGGGCAGTGCCGCAGTTAGTGTGGTAGCTTGATAGGTTCCTTCTTACCCCTTTTGCTCTCCCGTGATTTTGCTCCCATGAGCTTGACGGGTGGACTGGCTGCAGCATCTGGAGGTGTTTTGCTGGATTCCACCTAGGGTTAGTATTGGATCCAGCAATTTCTGGCTGGCTGCTACTTCGCTATGAGCTGTTGGGGCAATTTGTGGCTGCTGCAGGCATGGATTAGGCTTCCAGAGCCACGGACAGAGCCACGGACAGAGCCATTCGTGGCTAAGGACAGGGATAACTTTTGGAACCTTCATCTGGCACTAGATAAGTTTAATGTAGTAGTCATGTAATTGTTGGAACCATCATCAGGCACTAGATAATTAGGTAATTTTTGGAACCTTCATCGGGCACTAGATAATTTGGATGGGTATTTTATTTGTGATTGTGATGCCTGCTAAAGTTACATTTGGTATATATCTGTAGTTTGATTTTAGATATAAAGTTACATTTCAGGTTTTATGTGGTTGTTGTTAATGTTAATTAGAGCTTGTTGGTGTGCTAGCCTGATGGTGCACTCTGAGGACCTACTCTCTGCTGAAATTCCCTAGGCAGTCAGGTCATAGATGGAGGGCTGGTTAAGCAGGCCAGGCATCACAATTCTAAGCAGTGCAGTTAGTTGACAACTTTATCTGATTTCACCTAAGGTCATGTCCTGTAAGGATTTGATCTTCAGTATGACGATTGTCACTGTTGTACCAATCCGAGTGCTTTGGTGATAATTGTGAAGTTTGCAACCTAGGTGTCATAAATGGTAGCATCTGTAGTTACAGATGGAAATGTTTTCTTAGGTTTGTGGGTTATCTTCGTAGACATTTGAATATTTGATTACTCATTTTAGTAGCCACTATTACTTGAAATTTGTATAGAATTAGGAAGCCTTGAGTCTGCAGTTTAAAGTCATGTCATGAATTTAGTATAGAAATAAGAAAATATTTTGGGCATGGCTAATCATTGCACCTGTTTTTGTTAATAATGTTCCCCAGGTGTTTCTTTAGCACCGTGTTCGATGCTGAGTTGCTAACTACACTTTTTCTGCTGCTTATTTGCAGAAGCTGCTTAAGGCTGCTGGTCTGTTTGCGGGATCCATCTTCCTGATGCGGAACTTTGGTGATCTGATGGCCATTTAAGCAGGCATAGTGGTTTGGCAGTCAATATTGTGGGCTTGTGCCCTGTTGAGTTACTCTACTTGGCTTCTATGAGTTTGTTTTGATGTTCCAAGAATTCCTGCTATGCATAAAGAGGACTAGATCTGTGTCAACTGCCTCTCGACCATTGCAAACTCAGGTCTGTGGTAGCAATAGAAATTAGATTATTGCTTTAATATGGCCCTGTATCATGAATATTTTGGAATTATGTTTTCTACCTCCATAATTTCCATAATTAAAATTTAAGAGCAAGATGTTGGTTGCACTGCAGGCTAAGGTTTTATAATGCACAAAGTGGTTTTTGAGGGCAGTTACTTTTACTAGTTGAGTTTCAGTTATTTTTAGATGAGTTTTGTTGAGTTTCAGTTAGTGTTACCATTGAGCTGTTGCTTTTTAGTGTAATTTTTTTCTCTCTTGCAATCAAAAATTTGTGTCATTATGGCACTCACTGAACTCTGTTGATGCCATTGGACTGATTGGTTAGAAAATAGGAATGTTACACTGTCTGTCCACGACATGCATTCATGCACATTTTGTCTTGGACTCACCAAGCATGCATGACACCTTTGAGGTAGCCACACACCAAGATCACCTTGTTGCTTAGTTACAGTAAGCATGCCTGCGACCAAAGTTAATTATCTGAACTCTGGCTCCTAACTGAAGAAGATACATGTCTGAAGCCAATTTGCAAGCTGAATCTAAGTTCTGTCATTTGTTTTGTTACTATTTTCAAATCAGTTACAGGAAGATACATTTTAGGAGGTCTGGAGGTGTACTGCTATCCTTCGAGTTAATTTATCAGCCTTGTAGCAACATCTGTATGAACCAATTTTTTTGTGCAGTACATTAGACTTATTTTTTTTTGTTTCAACCCTATTAATATTTAAATCACCTGCATAAAAGACTGAAACAGTGTGGATCTGGGGGTTTTGTTAATTGATCTACCCGGTAGGATGCATGATCTCCATTGTGGTTGTAACTGCTTTATTTCTGAACATGTGTATGCATGGCGAGCTCTCAGCTAGCTCTGTGATTGCACAACTACTTGCCACTCATCTGATTAACTAAACTTCCGGCACAACCTCTTATGGGCAAGGGCTGCATCACTTCCTGTATCTCTGTATTTGCCGTTGCCATCTAATCAAATCTACTGATCTGAAATGCCACCACAAGTTTGTCTTGGCTCTCCTTTTTAAAATTGCTCTTGCTGCCATAGATTACTACTGAATCCAAGCTGTCACTGTGTCACTTGAATATTTTATAGTCTGCTCTTTATGAACTCTGTAATTTAGGCTACAGCTAGTATGGTAGGTTCAGATCTTGATAGTCTGCTGGCTGGCTTATTTTCTTGTTTCTGTATTTTTAATATTTAATGAATTTGTGCTACATGACCTAAGTAGAGTCACCTTAATTCTGCCAACCTATTTTTGGTGCATGAGCAGAATTTTTAATATCAAACATTGTATTTCCTGCCCAGCTCTGATTTTTTTTGTTATATAGCCATGGAAGACCATGATCTGAATCCCGATGCCGAATCTGCAATAAATGGAGAGAGTGACCATGAGTTTGATATGAACTCAGAAGAGAAGAACTCTAGTTCTTTCAATATCGACAATGTAATAAGTTTTTATTTTTATTTATTCATCTGTGTCATTATCTTATCTCTTTTTGTTTGGCTTTTTTTCAGGTTCCTAACTCCTTATTAGATGATGATGCCGATAGTGCTGTACTTGTCCAGGCTTTCAAGCATCTCAAAGGGGTATGTTAATGCACCTGTATTTGTTTGTCCTTTTTATATATTTACTTAGTGTTTAACGTACTGCCTGATGCTGAATTTTTTTTGCCTTTGTTTGATTTGCAATTTTTTTCAAAAAGAGTAACGGCTACTGAACAGGTGTCTTAAATCATAGCCATATAAATATATTTTTTGTCTTTTCTTGACTTTTTGAGTGATTTTAGTGTCTGTATTATTGGCTATCTACTTGCATACTATTTTTTGTTTGAGAGAGATTTGTTTGTTAGCGAGTATAGTTCATTGACCTGTAGGTTTTTAGGCTAGGTTACATGCATTGTTTAGGAGTATCTTTACATAGTTGCACACAGCAATTGCTCGGGAGCATACCTGATGTATGATGTGTGAGTGTAATTCTGACTAGCCATGGCCATGAGCATATTGTTTGATGCAGTATGATAGGTCAATACTGATGTCTGGCACATTTTTGGATTCAGTATGATATGTCAATAGTGATATATAGTTGATAAAGAGCAGTCTCCAGTACTAGAGGGTGGAGGTTGCTGCTGGTTTGGCTTATTCCATGTGTTGGAAGATTAGTAGCAGGCTGTATTCCATGCGTGTTTGTAGCATACCTGCAACCTTAGTTGCTTTGCTTGTAGCATTGAGCTAACTAATGAGCAGCAACATGCATATTTTTTTTACTCTTTTTTGAGTTCCAGATACCCTGTTTCTATAAATTTTTGAAATCTATTTTTTCCTTTTTGTCCTTGTTTTTGCAGCTTGTTAAGTCTGTGGAGGAGAGAAGGAAATCAGAAGTTAGAAGAAAAGTGGAAGCTACTGCAAATGGGAAATCAACTGTTTATGGTAGTCCATCAAATAGGGCCTCTAGTAGGTGCAACAATAAGTCATTTGGAAAGATAATAGCAGCTTTGGATGAACGGAAGAAGGACATCATCAGGCAGCATGGGTTCGGAATCTTGTTGGAGTATGATCGATGCAGCGTCCCAAAAAGCTTCGTGCAGTGGCTGGCAGACCAAGTTGATGTGAATTGCAAAGATGTTGTTATTGGGGACAAAGTAATTCCATATTCTCCAGAGGCAGTCCACCTGTTCCTAGGAGTCCCAATCGGTGGTCAAGAGATCAAGCAGCGTCATCAAGACATCAAGGAGGAAGGCGATGACACTGCCAACTCTCGATTTCTTGAGAAAATCAATGAGAGTAAGCTCCCTCTAATCAGTACCTTTACCAAGAAGCTGAAGGGTAGTTCTCTAAGCGATGATGATGTCTTTCGGTACTTCATGGTCGTAGCTCTGTCATTGTTTCTTTGTCCGAACTCGAATACTACACCTAGCCCCAAATACCTAGGTGCTCTGGTGGATGTTTCTTCTGTTAAAGCTTGGGATTGGTCCAAATATATCTTCAATTGGTTATTTGATTCAATAAAAATGTATAAAGAGAAGCAGCGGAAGACAATTGGTGGATGCATATACTTCTTTGCTGTAAGTCCTTTTTTTCATCGCTCCCCTCCTTTTGCTCTTTCTTTTTGTTTGTCATGTATATATTCTCATCTTCATTAATCTTTTTTTGGAAAACTCTTGCAGGGTTACTATCTAGACTTCTTGAAATTTGGGTCCTGTCAACAGCTCCCAGCAACTCTGCCAAGGATCCGTGTCTAGAAAGACTCCATGTTCAAGACATATGCAAAGTATGATTGTATCTCAGCTTATACGTTCGGGAAGCGGCCTGTGAGTTTCGATTTTCAGAAATTGCGTATCTGTATTTATGATCTAGAGTTGTATTGGCTGAATTGAGCACATTTTTTGTGTAGGTCAAATCTGTGGAGGACACATGCTATGCACAGGACAACTTTGTTGTGGAAGATGCTTGTGCTGCTATGAGGGAAACTTTGGATGCAAGTTGTCCTTTCATCGTTCCAGAGGTAGGTGCCTTTTGTTGATATTTTTGTTTGTGATCATTCTTGTATGTTTTTGAATTTTCACATGATTCATATGCTACCATTAACTTGACACTGCAGGACAAAGATAACATGTGTAGGCTCTTCGTAGACCATCACACTAGGCTTGGCTTTAGGCGCCCGGGCCTACTTGTTGCAAAAATGTTCAAGTACATGTTTGAGGTCCACATAGTTGGTGGTGCTGCCAATGCACCTGCTGGGGGTGAGAGTTCTGCTGCTAGAGCGTCTCCTCCAGGAGCTGATCATGGTGATAATTCTCCCCTCGATGTCCCAATGCCTACTGCTGCTACTGATGTTGGAGTTGAGGCCCCTGCAGTGCCTTTTGCTGCTACTGATGTTGAACATGAGGCCCCTGCAATGCCTGCTGCTGGTACTGATGTTGAAGTTGAGCCCTCTGCAATGCCTTCTCCTACTACTGATGTTAAAGTTGAGCCCCCTGCAATGCCTGCTGCTGCTACTGATGTTGAAGCTGAACCCCCTACAATGCTTGCTTTTGCTACTGATGTTGAAGCTGAGCCCCCTACAATGCCTGCTGCTGCTACTGATGTTGAAAAAGATGTTTCAGTTACCGAGAAGATTGATTCAGATAGTGCATATGATTACAGCAGTAGCGAGAAATGTTTTGCTTCACAGGCAACTGAAATTTTGCCTTCGACGGACTCATCTGGTCTAGGTATATGTAGTTTTTATGTCAAAGCAATTTAGTTGTTTTTATTTTCTATAGTTGTTTTTTTTTTTCTATAGTTCATACACTTTCTAATCTTATTTATATTTTGGTTGATTTTATATATTTAGCTGCAGATTCACCTAAAAGCAGTAGGAAGAGGAAGAAGACTGCTCAAGAGCTCCCCAGCAGTCCTGAAGTTGCTAGCACTATAGCTTCTCGGATATTAGAACGTTGAAAATCACCTCTCAGTCGTACGGAAGCTGGTGTCTCTAAGGTTTATTTTTTGTGTTCATCTTATTTTTGTTTATCCATTTTAGTTGTAGGAATGATGAATATTTTGTGTTTAGTTTTGGGACCAGTTTAAAATTGAAAATCCTTTAATAATGCATTGTCCTTTTTAGGCATCTTTATCTGTTCAAGGCTCCAAGGACTATCCTGTTGTCATTGAGACAACTTTGTCAGGTCAAGGCTTCAAGGACAATCCTATGTTTGTTGAAGGATCCCCAGTCTTATCAGCTTTTCAAGGTTCAAGTAAACGTCAGAAGCGGCATCTAAAAGTAAGTAGTAACAGCTAATTTTTTTTTTTGGTGGTTTGTTTTGTTTAGTTTAGAAGCTAGCAAATAACTTTTTTTATTTAGTCCTTGTCGAAGCTATATGAAACCATTTTTTGAGGGTGCTGCTGCCACTAAAGGAATACCGTACTACAGTCTTTTTCTATATGTATCTCATTTAGTGGACTTATCACATATACTTCACTTTCGAACTTGATGAGGTACATGGGCTTTAGTTGATGTCGTATAGGTTACATGTCTTAGCTTCTAAACTCATGCATTATATCTTAGTTTTACTTGAGCTTTATATATGCTAATGATTTTTTTTGATTTGTGTGACAACTATTGTTGCTATTTTGTTTTCAGTCCAAAGGAAATGCAACATCAATGAAGACTGTTGAATCTATTCTAATCGCAACTCCTGCTTTGGATTGTTCTGGTTAGCATGAATTTATGGATTTTGGCATCTATTATGAGTTCAATGCATAGTATTTTTTTGCACATTTTGAGTTACTGCAATTTTCTGCTATTTAACCTATGCAATATCCATTGCTTGCTTAACCAGGAAAAGCGCCTGTTCTAGAAGCTAGTTGTAAGAAGGCTCCCTTCTTTAACAGTCCTAGTTTTCCTTCTTTCGGGTTGCTTGATGATGAGGATGACTTCGGAAATTTTGTTGAAGATCCAAAGCTGAGGCGTCCTATTGGTCTAGTTTGTAGTACGGCTTGTCCCAATGATGGGGTAAGTACATGTTTTTTTTTTCATTTTTGTATTGTTCCCAATACATTGAAATGTGGTACTTATTTTATAGTTTTTTGTGTTGCTGCAGCTCAAAACTTCTTCGCCAGAGCATAATGCTGGTGCTCTTATATGCCACGTAGGTTCCCCTGCAAAGCTACCTTTTGTCCTTTAGGTATTACTATGTGTTTTTCTTGTTTTTTGTACTGTATCCTGATTAACTATCATGTTTTGTATAGGTTAAATCTGATCCCATCTTGTTAGACTTTTGCCCTAGTGATTTAGGGTGGACTTTTGTTGATCCGACTTTTTCTGGTGGAGTTGGTACTACAAGCAATCCAGAAACTCATGGGACTAGGGGAGAGCGAGTAAAAAATGATCATGTCCAAAATGTGAGATTTTATTCAGATTAAGCATGAAAATAGAACGAGGCATGCTTTTTTTTGGGCCTCCTTGTTTTTTCATAATGGTATTTTTGACATTTTTCCCCATTTTTGCTGTATGTAGGTTATTGTGACCAATAAGAGGAATGAAATAGCTTCAAAGATGAGAGATATATGCCAAAACCTTATAAGATCACGCAATACAATTGATGTTGGAGATGATATTGTGACCCCAGGTAATGGTGCTAGTGTTAATTGATAACTAAGATTTTTTTTCTTCATCCTTCTATTCACACTTTTTTGTGCATCTGATTATCATATTTCTTTGCAATAATTACAGCAAACAAGAATGCCACTTTTAGTTATATGCTACATGAAGATATCTCTAGTCATAAGTCCAGAGACCCCGAACCCCCACATGTAATTATTTTTTTTTTTCAACCTTTTCTGCTAGCTTTTTCAATTAATATGTCTTATTGTTAACTATCTTTTTTATTACTAGGCCAACATTTCGGAAGGACCCATATTTGATGGAAGCTTATTGCATACTTCTGAAAATGCTCGAGTAGGATTTGGTTTGCCCAATCCAACTACATCTGCTGCTGAAAAAAGTTATCATTTTGGATTTTCACACACCATCATTCAATCTCTTAGGCGAAGTAGGTTGCTCCACTCATGTGTCTTTTCACAATGAGGTTAGCTCCATTTTTAATCTGGTTGACTTCTATTTTTTAGTTTCCACCAATTGCTGTTTTTTGAAAATTGCAATTTGATTTTTTTTCCTTTTTTAGAACTGGAATACTCAGAATAGCGACAAAGGACCTGTTTTTGACAAAACACCCCCCTCATTGTCACACGAGAATCATGATTGTGCACCTGATGTTTCCGCTCTTACCATTGTATGTTCCCTCCTGTACTAACATAACATTTTTATGCCTAGTTTTGTCAATGATTCTTTGTTAATCCCTTCTATTTCATTTTGTAGAATTCACAGGACTTACCTGATGACTGTGTAACTGGTCTTAAATGTGGTGTTAATGCATCTGAAGTTGTCATTGCTGGAGGGAGAAAATCTGATGACACCTTTGAGAGGATGGCAGAAGATTCCGACAAGATTCATGATGTTAATGATGTTTCTTGTTATCATAAAGTTGAGAGGATTGGATTTAATCTTGGCAGCTCATCTAAGGGTCAAATTGGCAAATCTCGTCGTCCTAGACGTATTGTTCGTCCCAACTCTTATTTCCGGGATTTCCAAGTCAATGTGTCCAATGCAAGATATAGTGTTGCTGTACATGAAAGACAGGCATATGAATCTCTCTTGTTTTACTCTCATTCCCCTAGGCATTCTAGGTAATTAATCCTTTTTTAAATTTTCCTTAGTTTCTAATCTGTTTTTTTTTTTGTAAATTCATACGCAATTATATATTTATTTCATAGTTATATAACTTTTTTCCATTCTTTGTCCTAGAGAGCTTGCCATCAATTATGATAATGTTCGTGTCACTTTTGAGGAGCTTGGATCTTCAATGAGGCGCGCTGATAAAAAATCTGTTCATAATCATGTGATCAATGCATTCTATAGAAAGCTATTCAAGGACAAGCACCCAAGAGAATCAAAGAAGTATTTCTTCTTCTCACCTGTTGGTGTAAGTATCCTAATGTTTCTTCTTTTTTTTATTTTTTTATTTTTTTGCCCATAATGCACTATATTATCTTTGTAGGATTATCTTATGAACCATCATCACGAAGGCAACAAAACTTACCCGCATGACAACCTGCAGAAGATGCTTCAAGCTCGCTAATGGATGTTTTAGCTTCAAGTTATCAGATTTTGTGCGTTACGTTTGATGCTTTTTTCTCCTTTTTTGGTTGTCCATTTCAAACTTGATATTCTAAAAGATTTTATGACTAATTTTTTATTTTTATTTTGTGCAGCTTTTTTACCCAATTTTCCATAATGCACGTTGGTTTTTGTTTGTTGTTGCTCTCCGGGATGGTTACTTTGTTTTCTTAGATTCATTCTTTAATGAAGATAGTTCATATCAGAAGGAAGTCAGAGACATTATTGTGAGTTTTTTTTGCTGCACCTTTGATTTTTATATTTGCACATAATGCATATTATAAGCATAGCTATAATTTTGGTTTTAATGTAGATCCCCAATTTCTTGAAAGCATGGGATGAGTTTATCAATTTTGATTGGAATTTTGATGAGTTTGTTGTTCACTATGCTGCTGTTCCTCAACAAGATAGGAAGTTTGTTGGTAGCATTTTTGATGATGGCATCTTCGTGATGAAGTTTTTAGAGATTTGGGACCCTTATGTCAATATGATGGTTCAATTTTCATCAAGCAATATTCAAGAAATCAGAATGGTACTTGTCAATAGTATGATGTTTAGCAATCACAATTTATGTAATGATGCAAAGAATCTGGTTTGTGATCACCAATCAATGGTTAGTACTCTTTGTGCTTTGAATTTTTTCTCTGTTTTTTCCTTTTTATTCTATATATCATTTTTTTAATAGTATTCCCGTGTTTTTTTCTTTTCAGCTAGCGTTGAGGGATGCATTGAGCTATAGACCTTTAAGTATGTATTAGTTTGTAGTTTTGTTATTAGCATACTATAGTGGTATAACATTGGAGGTATGACATTGGAGTGAGGTTCTTTTTGTTTCCTGTTTTGAGCCTTCGTTGGACTGTATGAAGCTCATTATGGTTGTTGCTACGATTATGCTTTTGTCGTGCTCATGTAATTAGTCCTAAAAAGCCTTTGAAAACATAGAGCAACTGCCCTCTGTATCAGTTGTTCATGTATAGCTGCATGTTATATGCTCTGTCATGGATTTTTCAGTTGCCCATGTTTTTGGAAACATTAAGCCATTTGTTTGGCCAATCCAACATCCCAAACATAAGAGTCAAGCTTGCAGTGGACTTATTCTTTAGCAAGTGGAATTCTATTGACAAATCTCTTATTCTAGTTTTCTATAAGTAGGTAATAAGTGTCTTCAGATTTTCATGTAATTACTAACTTTTCCTAGCCATATGTGAGGAGATTTAATATAGAGGGATTTTATACATATGCATGGAGTCCATGCCTCATGTACTGCAGAGATTGTATGGAAATAAATATGAAACCTTTAAATACTCATAGCAGCAATACATAAAATCTTTTCCCTTTTGTGATCTCAATGCTCATTTTTGCAATAATTTAATATTACATGTATATCTCATGTCTGAAAATATCTGCAAAAAGGTTTTCTTGAATCCCAGCCATTGAAACACATTTAGAGTCTTGTATCTTTGCCTTCTTTTCTGATGTTCTGTCTACTTCATCTGTTTTGGCTATCTTCTCCTGTATTAGCAAATCATAGTAGTAAGAATATCAGTCCTTGATCTCGTTATTATTTCCTTGCTTTGTATTTTTATTTTTATTTTTATTACCTTGTGTTGGTGTAGTCTTTTTCTTCTTCTTTGTTGCTGTTGCTGATTTTTTCCTTCTTGCCTTCTCTTTGGCTGCCTCTACTATTGTTGGGTACCTCTGTTTCTTCTTTGACCTCCCCTTTGTTTTTTTTTTTCTTCTCTGGATTTTGTATGCTGTTTGTGTTAATGTTTTGTGCCTGTCTATTTGTGTCATGGTGTTTCTGTCTTTTGTCCATGTGTTTGTGTTTTTTTTTTAATCTTTCCAGTAGCTTACTGCTATTGCTACTCTTTGGACAGACAGCTTGGAAAATGTCAGATGGGCTTACAATACAAAGACATTTAAGGTACAACTGTATTTATTTCATGCATTTCAGAGGTATTTATTTCAAATGTCAGATGGCTTGTTGTTTAATTGTCTATTTTGTAATTGTCTATATGTCCTTGCAACAAGTATCCTTCAAGTTTTGTTGTCATGTTAGTGCTCTATTTTCTTTTCATGCTTGACAGTACTAGGCATCAATCAAATGAATGAAATGCTCTGCTGACTGGACTTGTTCCATCTGTTTGTTTATTCTTGAGGAAGGCGAACCAGCTACTGCTGCCCCCTTGATTCATACTGTTCCTAAAGTCGAGTCTAGTGCAGCCACTGGTGCCCCCTTGGTTGTTACAGCTGAGAATGCCCCAGGTTTTTGCTGTTATTGGAAACTAACAAGATGATTATCAAATATATGATATACGAACTGGGTCATATGTTTGAGCATGGTCTCTTTGTAGGACAAACAGGAAAAGTGCCGAGTCCAAGTACAACATAAGGAATGAAAATTTGCAATCAATTATAATGTAAGTTTCCAGTACTTGGTATTGCAATTCTGGGTTCTGAATATGTGCAATTTAAGATCTAGGCATAATTTAGTACAAAGTTTTTTTAATATCGTGCCGATTACATAAATGACATAAATAATTTGGCCGATAAAAGTCTGTTTTGTATCTTCTAATAATGGAGAAATTTGTAGCTTGTGTTTCCATCATTCATGAAGCTCTTCCGTTGTAGCAGTTGTTGCTTCCTTTCTTTTCTTCCTCTGAGGCTTCACCAGGTAGCCTGCCAAAAAAATGTCTTTTATCTAAGAATAATTGTATTTGGATTGAAAATGCATGCTAGGTTTGGAACTATGTTCACCTGTACTGTTAGTGTCATTTGTTTTTTTTTCTTCCTTTGCGCTGTTGCTGCCTTTCTCTCTGCAGCTGCCTTCTTCTTTTGTTCAGCTGCCATCTTCTTCTTCTCTTGCTCTTCTTTCTTCTTCTTCATTTCTTCTAATACTGCCATGAATCTCTTAGGTTTAGGTGGCCTTCCCTTTTTTTATTCTTGTAGGTTCCTCTATTTCTACATCAGAAGAGTTACCTATGTCTTGTTTAGTTTGTGCTGCTGCCATACTTTGTACATCTTCATCCCCTTGATCCTGATTCTATACTTTACCTGTTTGCTGAGTTGCTAAGAGTATATCTAGATTCATGTCCAGCTTGTTGAATTTTGCCATGAGGTACTCCATTGCTTGGTCATTTTGTGATCCTTTTGAATTCAGTGTTGCTGATCTCCAGCATAGTACATTGTACCTCAGCAATGCATTTGTTGCAAGTGTTTCTTGTTGCTCCATTTGATCATGTAGCTCTGTACTTTTTTTCTCCATCTGTGAATGATATATTTTTCTGGAATCATGCTGATTTTCTTTTCAATGATTATTTTCAGGATGTGTGAGCATAGAATTCCATCCTTGCTAAACTTGGCACATATGCAGGTAAATTCTTCTTTGCCCTCTGTGAAGTCTGTGTTTACTGTATATGTCCTCACTCTATGGACGTTGTGAACCTTGGTTCTTCTTAGGCCAGACTTCAAATTTTTTCCCTTCTTCAAT
The DNA here is from genome assembly GCA_015844335.1 of Chrysopogon serrulatus. Classification (NCBI taxonomy): domain Eukaryota; kingdom Viridiplantae; phylum Streptophyta; class Magnoliopsida; order Poales; family Poaceae; genus Chrysopogon; species Chrysopogon serrulatus. The sequence goes on from JADLZL010004195.1 coordinate 91,830, forward strand.
CTCTTTATAACTTAGTCTTGCTGTTGCCTTTAGCTGGATCTGAAACTTTCTGAATATGTTTCTATTGTAAAGCTCTGCTGCTTGTTGCTCTATTGTGTAGCCAAAAATGTATTCTTTCGGTCTTTTTTGGTTGCTGTAACTGTCCTCTAGCTTTTCTGCCCTGTTTATGGTTTCAATGATACGATCATACTCTCTTAAGAAGCTCATGACACTGTATGTTGGCCCAACATTGTCTTTGATTCTTGAATTTAGTGATTCACTCCTGGATGTGGTTTGTATGAATGGGAAGAAGTCATTCTTGTAGTAAACTGGTATGAACCTGTGTCTCATTTCCCACATCTTTGTAAAGTACTTGTTGTTTTCTAGATGCTTGTCCTGTATCATCTTGAGCCACATTGTTTCAAACTCATCCACTGTCAAACTGTTGCTCACAATGTCTTCAAAGTCTTGATAGAGTCCCTTGTTAGTAAGAAATACCTTCCCATTCTTGTTGTAACACTTTGTTTTGATATGAAATAGGCAGTTCTTATGCCTTGTGTTCTTGAACACTAGCTGAATCACAGCTTTCATGGCCTTATCTTGGTCTGTAATAATTGTTACTAGGTGCTTCCCTCCCATTGCTTCCAAGAACACTTCAAACACCCACTAAAATGTTTCTATTGTCTCATCATGCAGGAAAGCGCAACCAAATAGACAGCTCTATGCATGGCCTGTTATGCCAACAAATGGCGCGAAAGATAAGTTATACTTGTTTGTCATGTAAGTGGTGTCAAAACTTACACATTCACCATAATGTGCATAATACTTCATAGAGCAAGCGTCTGTCCAGAATAAGTTTCTAACTCTCTTTTCATCATCTAGATCAAACTTGTAGAAGAAAGTAGGATCCTCCATTTGTCTCTTTCTGAAATATTCCAAAACCTTGGTCATATCTGAGCCCTTAATTTCTCTGTTGATCTTAGTTCTATAGTTGCTGATGTCCTTTTTTTCAAGGGTAGAGCTGTCAGACCACCTCTTAGGTATGATAGAATACCAACCATCTGCCTAGTTAGGATGTTGTTTTCATCTAGAGTCCTAATAAGTCCTTTTTCCATGTCAGTCATATATTTGTGTCCAGAGAATAGGTTATCCCTATCTCCAGGTCTCAGCTCATGGTTATGGTCCAAATCAAGAGTTTTGACCTTCCATATACTCCCTTCTTCTTTTACCATCATCACACATGGACAACCTGATTTCAATTGCACATTTGTCTTTCTTCTCCTTACTGGTTTGTTTCCAATTTCCTTGTCAATTTCTGCGTCTTCTTGTTCTATAGTCTTCGGTTGCTTTGCTTTTCTAGCATGAGTGCATCTCATCTCAACTTTGACTACCACATTGTTTCTTTTCTTACTTGTTGTTCTTGTTGTATGTGTTATGGCCACTTTAAATCCAGCTAGGAATGCATAAAAGTTGAAGAAATGTTGAGCAGCATCCCTACTGTCAAATTGCTGCTCTAGCTGCGGGGTGTACACACTGTCCATTGGTGCATTGTTGCCTTCAGATGCAGCAGTTTGCTCAGCAACTATGAAATCTTCAATCTCTTTTTCTGTAAGTTCCTGGCTACCATTGACTGGCTCATTATCATCTGTAATAGCTGATCCAACCTCTATGCTTGTTGATTCTGATGATACGATACTGTTGATGGCATTTTCTAAAACTGTTCGCTGTTCATTCTATAATTAATTTAGCAGCAGTTTTAGTTTCTAAGTAATAGCATTTGTAATACATATATTTCTTCTTCTATCTGTTTAGTGAAATATGTGGAAATAGATGAATTATAGAGCTGCTGTTTTACCTCATCAATGTCCATGTTGTTGAAAATATCAGTTTGCCAATGATAGTGTTCATATTCAGATATTTCGTCGCCAGAGATGCTTGGGCTTTGTCCATCATATTCAGCACCAAAATCTTGTTTTGTTTGCAAAGATAAGTACATAATTTTTTAATGGGAGTAGCACATTTTTTGTTAAAAATATAAATAATTACTGAGCTGTTTGTATGTACTTGATATGCCAATCTTGACTCTGAACTTGTCCAATAATTCTGGGGTTCTAAGCTTGCTTCTAGAGCACTCATATCATTTCCAAGTATCATTTGTGTCAATGATCCTTGCATTCCTTCATGTTGCTGCATAGTTTATAAGCATGATATCAAAATTACTGTATTATTATACCAAAATTACATGGTTAACACACTTGTAATTTGCTTATGTTATCTATGTAATTTTGAACCTGCACATTTGTGGCAAACTGATGTTCATCTTCCTGTGAGTTGATAATTTGATCAAGTATAAGCTCAGTGTATCCTCCCTGCATATAAAATTCAATTATGTCTGTACGCATTTGAAGGAGCAGCATTGAAATAGATATATGTTTAGCATTGATTTTGTGATCACCTTCTTGTAATTGATAGCATCTAGAGGTACAACAGGAGATGTAGTGAGTATTGCTGAAGCCAAACTGTTGTTGGTACTGTTCTCATTTGTGTCATTGGAACTAATCTGTGATTGATTTGCAAATATAGGATCTAAAAATGCACACTGGTTAGTCTGGTACATGAACTGTAATGCTTCTTGCCATTTGTTGATCCCTTCTTCTATTGTGAGGTCAAAATTTTGTAATGAATGTCCATCCATGCTGTCAGTTGTAACCTGAATACATAACAGATGCATATAAGATATATGAATTGGTCCACTGAATTTGTTATTGAGTAATGGTAGTTGCCGGTTGCAATTTTGTATACTGCTACTGCAGTTCTTGTTTAGTAGTTATGCCTGAAAAATTTCATGTATGTCTAAAAATTCTTCCATCCAGCAGTATACCTAGAGGACATTGTGGTGAAAGGAAATCTAAGTAGCATTTTACTCTTTAAATTGATTTCCAAACTGATGAGACAAAGAGTTGCAAACTGATGAGATAAAAGTTCCTTTTACAGATTAGATGAGGGCAGATTGCAGGGACCTTGGATAATTTTCAGGTGAGTCCTGCCTCCTTGGATTCGGTGATTCTCCCCTTTTTCCCCTTTTCCCCTGCTCTGCATGAGCTGAGCAGAGGTCTTCCTCACGAACAGATCTATTGATCTGGTTTGTGTGTTTGCTTCTTTTCCAAGTTGGTGTTTTATTACATATAGGTTTTTTGTTGCTGGGTTGGTGGGCATGTTTTACTTGATAGGGCCTGTTCTACTTGACAGAACGGGCCTTTTTTTCTTTGGGGCTGGAATTTTGCCAAACTGATTTGGGCTTTTTGTTTTCTGTGACAGATTACAATTCACAAAGATGGCAATTGCAACAAATTACAACAACAACAGAATCCATTTGTTTTGTTCTTCTAAAACACACGTTTTACCCTTTTGATGGCATTCGTGTGTTACTTAAAGAAAAAACACATGGTTTTTTTCTTTTGTGGTTATGTTTCTAGGCTGCCGGAAATCATGTGTAGGTTCCAAAAAAACACATGGTTTTCAAGTTATATGGAATCCGTGTGTTTTGTGGGGTACAAAACACCCGTGTGCTGCTTGTGTATAAAACGCAAGGGTTTTGAATAGACAGGCTCTTTCGGAAAGGTTTTCTCCTTCTCACTCTAGGAACTAGACAAGGAAATTACCTCCGTGCACAAACAAGAACCAAATCACACATGCAGTTACGCTACATGTGGTGCACAAATTAATTTATAAACTCAATTTGAAAGGAAAGAGAGGGGTTATGGATTTATTTTAGGAAATAATAAATCAAATGTAGGCTAAGACGTTGAATTCGAGTGTTGCTCGAATTCAACCAAGGTTTTAAATTTTATCACCAAAATTATTTTATTTGAAAAGATCACTTGTCATGTCGGTGATCAGTCTTCATGACAAGTGCTTCATTGTAAAAGTTTTGAAACTCAAATTTGAATTTGGGGCAGAAAAGAAAAACATTTGACTTAGTTTTGACCAACATCTGCATGCAACATGCATTCAAACAAAAAATTTAAAAAGTCAGGATTTATTACATGGGAATTTACGGAATGTTACACTAATAACCATCAGCATCTTTTCAGCAGTATATATACATAGGTTTTGTCCTTGGCTAGAAGCTCTAGTGCACACGATGCGCTAGCAATTGATTGACAAATGTACAAGGCAACCTCATTGTTCTTTTGCAGTGTTCATTCAGTATAAATATATTGAACATAATTGTAATAAACAAATCTAGAACAATTAACATAGTTGATTCAGAAGTCAAATGCTTGAGAGACATAAACAAATCTAGAAAATTCTAACATGAGAATCTAAGATGCCATCCAAATGTAATTTGCATATCCAACAGTAGGGTTCAAACAATAATAGGACTGGGTTCTAAGGGAATGAGAGTAAGAAGGATCATTTGTAACTTACAGTGTCCAACACTGAAGAAGCGAGGAGTCCAATTCGATAATGTTGAAGAGGTCATATAGATAATTGTATCTCACGAGCCCCACCTCGAAATCTGATGAGTTCGACATATAAATACCCTTGAACCTAACTAGTATCCCACTCTTCTCATTGTCGACACAGTCTTTCATGTAATAAGCATGAACAGCGGTACATCCAGGTCCTAGCGCCTTGAGGTCCATCGTTGGGAGTAATGGGTGACCACATTTGTACTTAGAAGTCCATTTTTCACCGCATTGCAATTTGTTTTAGACTCTCCAACGGGCTTACTAGCCAACTTTTCATGTGTGGCCATCTTTCCACTCTCTCCGGCAGCCTTACTAGCCCCTTTGTGTTGCTTGGGCGGCCTTGCACTCTTTCCAACAGCCTCGGTACCCAAATTTGGATGCACGGGCAGCTTAGTGTCCTCCTCGAGCTCTCCTAGCGGTTCTTGGGAGAGAGAGGCGAATAATCTGGCGGTGATGGGCTTCAATCGAGCCGAGGGACGGGGTGAGGAGCTGCAGGTGTCGAGGTGGGCGGTGACCGACAGAGCGGGAGGTGACGACGGAGGCGCGATGCCGAGAGTTCTTGGCCGGGTGCGGAGCGATGCCGGCCGGGCAGCAAGTGTCGGGCTAGGGGCTACCACCGGCCGAGCTACATTGCCGGAGCTACAGCAAAGCGCCATGATTCGGAGCTGCAGCGGCACGAACATATGCGGCAGCGGGGGAGAAACCAAACGGCGACCTACGAATAAACAAATAATATTTCCCGGGAAGGTAATCGGTGGACGCAGCGACTTAACAAGAAAAGTCACCGATAAGTATAGATATATGACGCGTCTAGACCAAACGCGTCACTTTTTTCTTATTAGTGACAGCGTATTCTTTAGTAGAGTCATGATTCCCTATCGATGACGCATCACGAGAACACGCGTCACTTTTTTTGATGGACGCATATTGTTGAGAAGAGTCACTAATACGGCCAAATATCGGTGGACGCATCTTGTATTTGTTTTTGGGAATTTATAGCCAATTGGTTGAGATGCTTTCGAGAAAAATTGGTTCAAGAAACATTCTTGGCTTGAATACGAGTGTGGAGAAAGATAGGGCTTATTACTTTTATTGTTATATTTTCAAGCATGATCGAATGGATGACAAATTTGGATATGATGTCTTTTCAACATTGGGGTTTAACAATTGGAAGAATGCATATTTGGCGCTTCCAAAACATGATGGAAAACTCCATAACCATTGTAGGACAGCATATGAAGATTTCAAAAATCAAAGAACAAGTGTGGAACATAAGGTTGACAAACATACAAAAGATGCATTAATCAAATATGAAACTCGGTTGGATACATCATTGGGTATTGTGAGTTTGCTCACATTGCAAGGTGAACCATTCCGTGGACATGATGAGTCCCTTGCTTCTTTGAATAAGGGAAATTTTCTAGAGTTTCTTGATTGGTATAAAGAAAGGAATGAAGAGGTGAAGCTTGCATTTGATGAGACATGTCCCAAAAATGCCAAGATGACTTCCCCAACAATTCAAAAGGAACTTGCAGAGTGTTGTGCAAACGAGGTCACCAAAGCAATAAAGCAAGAGATGGAGGGCTGTCTTTTCTCCATTCTTATAGATGAATCTCGTGATATATCTGTCAAAGAACAAATGGCCCTAGTTGTGAGGTAAGCAGAGTTGGCATTGGGATGGAATGGAGTAGATGCACTCCACTACAGCAGTAGAGGAGATTGGAAGCAAGAAGTAGCAGCATGCAAGATGGAGAAGAGGAAGAAGAGGAGGAGAGGATTTGATGAGCAAGTGGCTTCCTGGGCTAGAGCTCCTGCTCCTGATGATGGGAGAAAAGCAGGAAAGGGGAAGAAGTAGGGGAACGAGCTGAGAGATGGTGTGTGGCCTGCCGCTTTGTGCTACCTAACTGTAGGCTGTAGACGCTGCTATAATTATTGAGTGAACAGTAGGCAAGACTAGCCAGTGTGGCTGCTGACCATGCCTCCATCTTTAGATCATACTCTCATAGAAGAAGCAAGATGGAGATGGTAGAATATTTAATTAGAAGTTCAGGAGCTGAGATGGAGCAAGATGGCAAAGAAATTTAGAAGAAGCGAACGTGACATGCACGTAGACAAAGCATGCATATACTGCACATACTGATGTTAGGGGCAGCAGCAGTGTATTGCCTTGCTTGCTTGCGATTCACCAAGAGCAGCAGCAGCGCACCAGCAACAGACCATAGAGAGAGACAGGGTGTTGGAGCAGCAAGCAGTGCTGCAATGGCAATCATGCAAGCAGTGCAGTAGCAAGGCGTTGTTGGCAAGGAAAGAACCTGTGTGTGGATCTGAATGTATCTAGGTTCAGCTAAGTGGAGCAAAGCTAAGAAAAATATGTTGCTGTTTTACCAATTTTTATGCATAGTAAACATGCAACTAACAAGCACCAACATCCAGACATGTTCCTTTATATTGTACTGTATTATATTTTATTTTTGACCAAAGCTCTATCTTGACACAGGAATTTGAAGTGTTGACGACGCCCATCGACATGCGCGCGATTAGAGAGAAGTTGGCCAAGTTCTTAGTGGAACAAGTCATCGACAAGAAAGGAGAGTTCCATCATCCTGCAAGTTAAGCACCAGTGATGTGTGTTTGCTATTATCAGTGTGGGTCTAATGATGTAGTGTGTGACTAAATAAGTTAAGTCCAATGTTGTGATGGATTCGAACAAGTTGTGAACCTGTTGTGAATTTATCAAAGAATTTCATATAAATGTGAATCCATTGAACTTGATATCTGTTTTGAGGGGCTTTGGATGTGAACATACAATATATTAATGGCTATATGTGTTGGCATGTGGCTATTGGAAAATATGAGTGACATTAAAGAGTACACGCGTCCTTTGTTATGATCCCATTTGAGGCGTGTATTGTTAAAACTCGTCACTTGTTTATATGCTATCGGTGACACGTTTTGTTGACACTTGTCACTACTATCAACTATCAGTGGCGCATATTCTCAATGCGTGTCACTCATATCCCTTTATCGGTGATGTGTGTTATCATCACATGTCACCGGGTACCTCCCTATTAGTGACGCATGTACCAAATACGCATCACTCGTATATTCTTATCAGTGACGCGTATTTGGTACATGCATCACTAATAGGGAGGAACCAGTGACATGTGATGATAACACGCGTCACTCGTATCTTCTTATCAGTGATGCGTGTTCTAAAGACGCCACTCGCAGCTTATTATCAGTGACGCATGTTCCAGTTATTAGTGACGGGTGTTCCAAATACGCGTCACTGATATTTTTTTTATCTGTGACACGTGTTTACGCGTCACTGATTTATCCTTATCACAGACGCAAGAATAGTGACGCGGCTTTTACGCGTCACTGATGTCGATCTACACGCGTCACTGATAAGTTTTTCTGGCATAGTGAAGGATTATGCTAGGGAGTTGGGTCAAAAGGCTGCTATGATTGAGAAAGAAACGCCTTCAGCTTTGAAGAAACTGAGTCTTCTTGACGCCGCCAGGCAAAAGCACCGCGACGCTCTGATTACTACTATAGAGCAATACGATGAAAGGGTTCGGGAACTCCAAGCCCTTATTGCAGCAGAGGAGAAGTGTCGTGCAACGAAATCAGTGGACCTGGAAGAGGCCAACAGATTCCTTAGCTTGGTCTCTGCGGCACAAGATAGTATCGTTGACTCATCGTCTCAGGTGAAGCAGCAGATCGCCCGTTATGCTCAGGGTTCGGGCGATGAAGAGAAACAGTCCCTGATAAAGTTTCTTCGGTCTTCCTCTTGAAGACTCGTCGTGTCTCGATTAGATGTCTGTTAGGGTGGCACAATCAGTGCCCCGTGTCATTGAATAAACCCTTGCCCCCAGTGTCGGCAGGGCTTGTTATTAGAGTCATAATAAGGTGCAATCGGCACCTAGCGTCATCTTTGGCCTTATGCCCCCAGTGTCTAGCTAGTAAACTTTTCTGAGTCATTGTTAAAGTGAACATCGTTCAGGCAACAATTGAATAAAATAGAGTTTCTTTATTCTCTTGGTGCAATTATCTCATCATATGCGTCCTTACTGTATTATTATTTTTTTTACTTTTTTTTTGACTATGCATGCACGTTCATAGAAGACCTGGCACCCATGACGAACTGGCCACGATCACTATCCTCTGGGTCTGTATGTGGTCAGGCCCGGTATGCTCTAACAATAACCCAAAAGATGCTTCCGGTGTGCATAACAGAGCATGCTGGACCCTGCATTTTCTTTTTCCTTTTGTGACAAAAAAAATGATAGTACTTTATAACCTTAACACTTTGCTACATGGGCAATTTAGTCAACCTGCCCATACCTCTGGTAAAAATAGGAGGCGAACGTCCATACCTCTGGTAAAAATAAAAACACACACACACACACACGGTGTAAGTCCATACCATGTGGAAACTTATGAGGCTATCATTGCCTTTGTTAATATACCATACCATCTAGGATCGCTTATACGGCAATATGCCATGATTAATTCTTGTAACCCCACTCGTGATGAAAGTCCATACCACGATAGGTATCACAAGACAAGATATGAGGATCATAGCACGCCGATGCTTATGGTCGCTTCACGGATGATTTGCAGCCGTCTTGCTGCACAGAGCCAGCCAATACTCATCCCTTGACTTGTCTCATGGCGGAAGTGCGTACCATTTCCCACGAGACTTTAAATAATTCTATTGCGATCGTTTAAGTGTTACGATGCCGGCCAATAGAATCTCTTTGGCGAGGGTCCATGCCACCTCTCATGGAGAATAATCCTATTGCAGTCATTTAGGGACTACGGCGCTAGCCAATAGAATTTTCATGGCGAAAGTACCTGCCACTTCTCCAAGAGAATTATCAATCTTATTGCGGTCATTTAAATATTATGACGCTAGCCAATAAAATTGAAGGGTTTCACAGATTCGCAGGAACCGCTATGGTATGCTTCACTGCTCCCGTAAAAATAAGCAATCCTAAACGGTATTGATGAAATAAGTTGTATAGTAATTGATCAGGCGCTGAATCGAAGGGTTTTTTTAGAAAAAAAATGTCGGCTTTCCTTTGATCATTAAGCTATGTGGCGACTGCTGACAAGTTTGCGAGAGAGCTCAATCTCTGGGGTGTTATGCCTTGCTCAGTTGCCAGTGTTCGTGTATAAAGATGACATGTACAGTGGACGTTCCGGAAGCAAAGAGAACTTCGAATTATCACTTTTGCTTGCCTAAACCGTTAACCCCGTACTTCTCAAGAGACATTGGGTGTGGCTAAGGTGCGATTGTTTTATGGGTATAAGGCTTGGGATGCCTCACTTTTTTGCGAGGGTGGTGAAAGGTAGTCACTCTCCGGTGCAACTGGGGCATTCCTTTGATTGACTTGAATTTGATTCACAACTTTTTTCTGCTGTGTTGTAGACTTGTCCATTGATTTGCTTGGACATTTTGACTTGGATTTTGAGACTTGCTTGGATACAACCCTTCAAGACTTTCAAGATCCTACCTTCCACACTTTGTGAATCTAGACCTCGCGGGCATCATTTTATTATTTTTTTTGAAGACCCTTGTTGAAATGTTGGGGTGGCAAGAAGCTGCACACTGCACCACAACTTTTGTTGGGGCAGGTAGCCCTCTCATGCTCTTTTTCCCTATAGTTTTCCCCCATATGTGGATGTCTCCACTTTGGATGAAGCGAGAGGTAATATGGGGTCTTCAGATTCAGACAGCTTCAGATCAAATTTAGAAGTCTTCATTTTTTCGGTCCCACACACATAGCATGTACCTTCGTGCATTGTGTTGATTTAGCGGATTACCCATCAGTGAGCTCTCAAGCGGGACGAATCTTAAGTCACCAGCCGAATGATATTGAGGGAAGCCTTTTGATATGGGGGGGCGATTTGACACCTTTTTTTTTGAAAAGAAAAAAGAAATACTAAGAAGCTATATTCCCACCTTTCATTGATTTAACAAAGGAGGATTACAACATTCTTTAGCACGCCTTTGATTTTTTTTATTTTTTATTTTTTTACAGAAAATATTTTTTATGGTACCGGCCATTGATGGGAGGCATTGGCCGGACTCCTGCCTGATCAATCAGTTGGTAGGCACCACCGTCATAGACTTGTTCTACGACATAGGGCCCTTCCCACTTTGGTTCGAATTTTCCTTTACTCTTGGTCACGATGATGGGTCGTCGAGCACCAAAGACACGTGTCTCCTTTCCTGAAGACTCGTGGTTTAACTAGCTTGTCATATGCTCGGGACATATTGCGATGATAAAACTCGAGGTTTTGTAGTGCTCCTAGGCGGCGCTCCTCAAGTGCATCCAACTCTTGAAACCGAAGCTGAACTTGTTCATCTTGAGTAGGCTCGTCATGGATGGCAACTCGTAGTACTGGCAACTCCACTTCTAGTGGCAACACCGCTTCAGTGCCAAACACAAGGGAGTAAGGAGTCGATTGGGTGGGCATTCGGATTGTAACACGATATGCCCACAATGCTTCGTACAAGCGATCATGCCAATCTCGCTTTTGCTTCGTGACTTTTTTCTTTAAAATCCCACCAAGTGTCTTGTTAAAGGCCTCCGCTAGGCCATTGGCTTGGGGGTAGTATCTAGTGGAACAGTTCCACTCTATCTTATACTTGCTTGAGAATATTTCCATTTTAGTTGACGTGAAGGCTTTTCCATTATCATAAATTATTCGGCGAGGCACACCAAAACGGTAGATGATGTGACGTTCAAGAAAGTTGATGACATTATTAGACTTAACCTCTCTTAGCGGGACTGCTTCTACCCATCTTGAGAAATAATCAGTGGCTGCTAAGATAAAGCGATGGCCCCATGAAGATGGTGGCTCAATCATACCAATCACATCAATTCCCCAGGCATCAAAAGGCCATGAAGGTATGGTAGGGTGAAGAGGGACTGGGGGTTGGTGCTTGAAGTCCCCATGTATCTGAGAGTCATGACATGACCGTGCTTTGTTTATGCAATCGACCATCATTCCTGGCCAGTAAAATCCCATGAGCTTGATGCTGTGATACATCTTTGGCCCACTTTGATGTCCGCCACATACTCCGGAATGAACTTCTTTAATGGTCAGATCGTCTCTCTTCGAGAAAGGCATCGGAGGGGCAGTTCATGGCCAAAGGAACGCCTATATAACACTCCTGCTTTGAAGATGTATGATGGAATCCTCCATTGGAATTGGCGTCACGTGACTGGGTCATTTGGCAATGTCCCATGTTTAAAGTAATCGAGGAATGGCTTACGCCAATCTTGATCATGCACATTTGTTGTAGCAACAACATTGATTTCACCATTCTCAGGGATCAGGTCAAGTACGGCTGGGAGGAGCCACCTTTCTTCTACTTTCACTTCTGCTTCTCCATCAGGAAGGGCTAAGGAAGCCGCAAGTTTAGCTAAAGCGTCAGCAGATGCGTTTCCACTTCAAGGAATGTGACTAATTTGAATGTGCTTGAATTTGGCCATGAGCTTGCGTGCGGCATCGTAATATGATATTAGTTCTGGCTTACGAACCTCATATATCCCATTGATCTGTCTCACGATGAGTTGTGAATCTCCGTACACATGGAGGATGCGTATATCATGGAGAGGACCAGTAGTAGCCCAAAGATGAGGGACTCATATTTCGACTCATTGTTTGAACATTCCTATTTAAGTAGAGAAAATGAATGGTACATTGTATATCCACAAGGGGTCTTGAAGACTATTCCCGCACCTGCTCTCCTCCTTGGTCTCTTGTCAGGGGCAAGCTCAATGCGGGAAGCTCCGTCAAAATACAACTCCCAAGGGGCCTCGATGTCGGCCGCAAATACCTCTTCATCGGGAAGGTCCGTGACTAAAGGGGAGTCATCAGGGACTGGATGCACAGCAAGGAAATCAGCTAAAGCTTGGCCTTTAATGGCCTTTTGTGGCACATAAGTTATGTCGTATTCCATCATAAGTAAGGCCCACTTGCCAATCCTTCCAGTAAGGACCGGTTGGTTAAGGACATACTTAATGGGGTCTGCTCTAGCAATGTGTTGTATCTCATGAGCCAGCAGGTAATGCCGCAATTTCTTTAGGGCAAATATGAGAGTCAGACATAGCTTCTCAATTGGCAAGTAATTACATTCAGCCCCCACCATTGTGTGACTGAGGTAGTAGCGTGCCACCTCTTTTCCTTCATCATTGACTTGAGCAAGAAGGGCACCGACAGAAGTAGATTGTGCCGCTATATACAGAATCAAAGGGCATCCTTGAACAGGCGCCATCAGAACAGGAGGGTTGACTAGGTAGCGTTTGATGCTATCGAAAGCATTCTGACATTGCTCGTCCCATACAAAGGGAGCGCCCTTTTCTCATTAATTAGAGAAGGGTCGAATTCGCCCTGACAAGTTGGAGATGAAGCATCGGATGTATGCCAACTTGCCTTGTAGAGATCTAAGTTCACCCAAATCTTGTGGCGGGGGCATTTTAAGAATTGCCTTTATATCTTTAGCCTTGATCTCAATGCCCCGTTGACGGATGATGAAGCCTACAAAGACTCCTGATTGCACTACAAATGCACACTTAAGCGGGTTCATTTTAAGTTGGTATTTGCGTAACCTCTCAAACACTTTGCGCAAATCTTCTTGATGATTTTTTCTATTTCTGGTTTTCACCACTAAGTCATCTATGTAGCATTCCACAGATTGGTGAATCAAACCATCGAATACCACCACCATGGCCCTTTGGTAGGTGGCGCCAGCATTTTTCAAACCAAAGGGCATTACCGTGTAATGATAATTCCCTCTTAGTGTTCTAAAGACTGTATCATAGGCATCATTCTCATCCATCTTGATTTGATTGTAGCCCGAGAACCCATCCATGAACGATAAGGCACCATAACCAGTGGTGGCATCGATGACCATATCTGTCATTGGAGTTGGGAATTCATCTTTTGGGCAAGTGCGGTTTAGATCATGAAAGTCTACACAGACCCTAACTTGCCCATTCTTCTTCATGACCGGTACTATATTTGTGAGCCACCAGGGATATTGTATTTCTTTTATGAAGCCAGCATTGATTAACTTGTCTACTTCTGCCACTATATCATTTTGTAACTTGGGTCGGAAGCGACGTGGTTGTTGGTTGATAGGGCAATATTGAGGATCTATCGCCAACTTGTGCATGGCAAATTTTGGGTCTAAACCAGGCATTTCTTTATAGGATCATGCAAAACAGTCATGGTGTTGCATTAGAAATTGCCTATTGTCCTCTCGTTCCTCAAGGGTAAGGGTGGCACTCACAAAGGTGGGCCTTGGATCATCTTCACTCCCAAGGTTTATTTCAACCAGCTCATCAGTGGTGTGCGAGACACCATCCTCTAGCTCTTTAGGGGCGGGGGCAGCAATTAAAACTTCCCATGTGGTGCTGCCATCGCCATATGCATGGATGCGAGGATGTAGTCTTCATCCCGAAGATCTTGCATCATGTTAGTTGCTGCGCAAGGAGAGTGAGGGAGAGGGTGTAAATGCTCTAGATCTTCCTCATCAGAGGAGGAGTCTGCCCACAGTTCATGTTGCCAATCTGCACTTATTACGTTACACGTGGCCTGACACCTGAGGCCATTCGCATCTTCTTCGTCGTCTGAGGAATTTATGGAATAACCGATGCCTCATTTGGAACGAGACGCTCGACCACTATTAATTATTCTTTCAAATTGGTTCCACCATTCTTCACAAACCCTTGGCGGTGGAGGTAGTTGCTGGTTTTGTCGCAGCTTAATTCCGACCCTTTTGAGTAAGAGAACCATCCTTGGTTCTGCCTTTAGCGTGGCCCGAACTTCCTCCTCATCCGTTTGATTATCTGCGAAAATAGGCAAAGTGCAATAAGGTTGTGTTTGGGGTACTTTATAAAAAACTGTTGAGGAGCTACCCTTATGAAGTTCTGGAGCAACCCAGACCTCTAATGGTTTACAAATAGAAATGTATAGAGATGAAGGTTGAGGAATAGGGGCATTGGGAGCCACCTTTTCAATTTCATCCACCATCTTCTTGACTCTCCCTTTGGGCTTTGTTGGCTTGTTGCCCACCTCTTGGATAGGAGGCGCGGTATCCTGATTCTCAACAGCTGTCACAGGAGACAGAGTTGGTCAGGGTGTCTGACTCAGAGATATGAGCATAAGGGTCCTTTTTTATAGGAAGGACCTCAGTGAGATTTTGTGAGTTTGACCTTGAGGCTGCCGAGGTTGAAGTTTCTACCACCGCCTTTGATGGAGGGGTTGTTTTGGCCGGGGTGAGGTTCCATGTCCATAATTGGGACGGACCATCTATCTTCGTTTGCTCTAGAGGTGCGCCTACTGAAGAAACACTCATTGTTGGACGACCTCCATCCTCGATTTCTAGGGCTCGGTATGCTGAGCTCCTTCGTTTCCCAGATGCTGTACATGGGGTTACTAAATACTTCATCTCAGCTAAGGAGGGTACTTTATTAGGAGTAATTAGCACGTTTGCAGGCGGCGTTGAGCGGCCAAGCTGCTTTTCTATTCCCTCACTAGGAAAGAAATATTTTGCATCGACATGATGTACTTCCTGCATAGTATATGGATGAAGGTTCCCAATAATCCTCTGTTGTTCTCCATGGTTATCTACAAATTTGAGACACTGATGGAGTGTTGATGGGATGGCATGGTACTTATGAAGCCATGGTCACCCAAGCAATGCCGAATAAGACGTGGCACACTCAACTACAAAGAATTTCACTTTGAAGGAGAATGTAGACATTTGCAACTTTAGGGTAATGGTGCCCAATGCAGGGTTTCCATTGCTGTCCTATCCATAGATCACCACACTAGTGGGCTCAAGATCCTTTAGTACGTATCCGGCATGACTTAGGCTCTTGATGGGCAAGAGATTAACGGCAGACCTAGGGTCTATTAGGATCCGTCGAAGATGAGCATTGCCAATGTTACCCTCTATGTAAAGGGGTCGATTGTGATTGTTATCAGCTATGATCTTGTCCTCCTCAGAAAACGAGATCTCATTGGATTCATCTGTGATATGGGCCAGCTGATGTTCAGCCATCGCTGCCTCGTAAAGTTGGGGTTTCTCTAAAGCTTTGATGAGAGCCCGTCGAAGCTCAGGCATTAGCAGGAGTGCGTCATGGACACTTAACAGTGCTGGAATGCGCTTCAAGTGAGCTATAATATTGTATTATACATCATCCACCTTTAGGGGTTGACTAGAAGATGCCTCCCGCGGTTGTTCTTGTGCAGGGCAACATTGGGCGGTTGCCCCTTGTCTTTATTAGCCCAATGTTGACGAGATTTAAGCAGCTCCACAACATCCTTTCCGCTACGCAAGTTCATATTTACTTCTTCAATTTTTTCATTAGAAGCAGTCTCAGTGTGAAGTGCTTCACGCTCTTCTGGTGTCATCGCTACTCCTTCATCGGAGTTGTCATCCCCTACACTTGTAACTATGGCATTGCATGACGCCAGATTTGAAGCGTTATTTAGTGGCGGGCCTTGCGCCTCAGAGGGCTGTCCCCAGTGTTTTGGGAAATATTGGCCCAAGGTAGGAAGCATGTGTGTTCTTCGAGGGAAAGATTCATCCCCTTCTGATCGTGGAACGAACCTAGGTGGCATACGCCCCCCTACTCGGGTTTCGCTGGTTGTAATTGTATGAAGGCACAAAGTATGATTGCGGAGCATGCTGATTGGCTCTTTGATGTTTCCTTGGCCTAAACCTTTCCCAACCTTGCTCCTGATTATTCGGGGCCAAGGATGGCCTATGGAGGCTTTGCAGTTGCTGCTCTACTTGACTGAGAGGTAACCAATATTCCTCCTGGGAGGCAGCTTGTGTTTCGTTATTTGGCCTAACAGTAACCATATTGGCTGCCTGGTAGTTGGGGTTGATTGCCTCAGGCTTCAAGGCTAGCTTTCCCTCATCCATAGTTCGTTGCAGCCATTCTTTGAAGGTGAAACAGTCTTCAATCTTGTGGCCAACATATTTATGATATGGACAATACAAGGGATTGTCTGTCATATTTACTTGATCCGGTCTTGTTGGGTTCGGTAACGTTAGCGGTGTTGCTCATTCATTTGCTCAAAGAGACTTTTGACTAAGTCTTTACGAAACACATCTTTGCTTATTGAGAAGCTCCTTGATATTAGGGTGCTTATTTAACCTCGATCGTTTCTTGGGCCAAAGGCGGCTTGTATTTGTAGTATTAGACTCGGCAGGTTTAGGCTTGCCCCCAGCATTCATTGGCTTAGAGGAATTAAACCTCCTACTATTGTTAATGTTTCCTGCATTTTTTTACATCTCCATGATTTACGGAGCCTTCTCAAATTCTAACTTGGTGGCTGCGATAGCTTCCCCAAGTGCATTAAATGTCTTTGGGTCCCGTCTGGACACCGGTACGAGCCAATGTTGCTGCATTCCATGGATACACATCTGTATAGCATCCTCAACATGTATTTCCCTAGTGAGACGAACGTAATTGTTTCTAAACCGAATCAAAAATTCTTCAATTTTTTCATCGCGTCTTTGCTTAAGTTGAGACAACTCTAAGATAGTTATCTCCTTGTTCATGCTAATGAAATGGGACCTAAACATGTTCTTCATCGTGGCCCAATTTTGAACTGTGCCTGCAGGGATGTGGCTATACCAATGAAAGGCCGCCCCGGTCAAGGATGCTGAGAATTGGCACAGTAATAAAGATGGTGAACGAGCAGTGTCTCCACAAATTGCTTCAAAATACACCAAGTGTTCTGTTGCATCTCCTGTTCCATCAAATTGACGAAACTTTGGTGGGTGCCATCCTATAGGGAATGGAACTCTATCATGCCATGAGTCGTATGGTTTTTGAACCTCAGGTTCGACAACTCTAGGGGCTTGCTCAGCCACCATTTGCCTCATCTTCCTATTAATTATGTCCTCGGCAATATCATGATAATCTTTGAGTGTCCCAACTGGTGGTTGATTAGCTTCAGGGGCTGTGCGGACCTTTGGTAGATTTGCATCACCCTCTCGAGGGGAATGGTCGGGCTCCAAGTACAGAAAGCGCGGAATAGCAAATGGCCCTTCCTCTAGTTCAGCAAACTATGGATCTGGAGGTGGATTTGTCGGAGCTTGGGTTTGACTTGCAGTCAAATTTGCCATCATGGTCATAAGCTGCTTCATTTGATGCTTCAACCCATCAATTTCTTCATCTCTCGCTTTCTCACGTTCTTCGGGTGTTTTTGATGTTGTCTTTTTCATGAGGTGATTGTCTAATACCCTCGGGTGGGTTTGACGCATCACCGTGGATCGGTTGTTTCTCATTACTTTTAGTGCCATCGGCATTCGTCATGTTTACCGGGGCAAGATTAGCGCCCAATGATGAGGCACGGCCCGATCTTCCGAGAGGTAATGGTAAGTTCGATTGGTGGAGAACTCGGCGTTGGCGATCCGGCTTCAAATCAGACACGATTCGAACCCTACAACCGTTACACCACTGCTCCGTTGGTTATCAACCAAGCACAACTTGATTGACCTCGCCAAGAAGGCTGTTCCTGCAAGCGAATCGAAGAACACAAGCAAGAAGGTTTCAACACGCAATCTGAAATTATAAATATGAATGAAGCGAATATCAATTGAAGGTTCAAGAACTCGGTTCCAAAGGACTAATCGACACAGTGGAGGAGATCAAGAACGGGGGCCCTGGATCACTGTAAAAGGATTTGTCACCACAGTTACAATGAACGATTCAGTTTCTCGATGGAAAACTAAACTCTAAACAAAACCCAAGTCTATTTGGCGGCGGCTACGAAGATATAAATGTCCTAGGGTTGAGGCGCACTGTGGGGGCGCCCACAACATGGGCCACAAGCCCAACTCGATACAAGGCCAAGTGGGCCCAAAAGTAGGTGTCGCAGCACCTTTTCATGATCATACAGCATGATCCACGAATGCTCTGGAGCTAGGACCAGAACCAAACTGACGGCGTCGTTGTCCCCTTTCCAACGCATATTCACACGCCTCGTTTCGACGTCGTATGAGAGAATTATGACCAAAACAAAGGACGGCGTGTCCGCTGAATCCGAAAGTGACGTGGCTGCCGAGTTGGAGATGAGTTGCAACTTGAGAAGACCATGGCGTCGGTGTGTCCAGCGTGGCGATGTCCTCATCATCCTCCCCTTCTTGAATTGGAGTCATCCTCGACTCCATCTTGGCGATGTCCTCATCAGCCCCTCCTTCTAAAATTGAGTCGCCCCTCGACTCCTTCCCATCAACGAACTCCCGCAAAAGGTTAGTGACAGCAGGCAAAGCACAAAACATAGTATAACATGGTGCATCGGGATTATCACATAACTCAAAGAAGAGCGAGAAGTTGTAGCAAGCAAAGCACCTCCTTGTAACTTAATCTCATTATTTTTAGCAATGTCTATTGGAGGTTTATTTTTAGTCTCTTTAGCATGTTTAATAATATCTGTAGGAGACAAAGGCAGCAACGTAATTTTCTTATCCTTATGCATGATAGTGTATTATTAGTTCTACCATGGTGGAAAGCATCATTATCAAATTCCCATGGACGACCCAACAAAAGTGAACAAGCTTGCATAGGTACAACATCAAAATCAGCAGTATCATGATAAGAGCCTGTGAAAAGCTAATGCGGGCTGAGTTGGTTACCTTAGTCGTACCACTATTATTGAACCATTGAAGTTTATATGGATACGGATGTTGGCGTGTGGTCAAGCCAAGCTTGTCAACCAAATCTGAACTCACCAAATTGTTGCAACTCCCGCTATCAATGATGGTGAGAACACGACAACCCTGCACAATGAGATACATGTGGAACAAATTGTGGCGTTGGATCTTCACCTCTTCTTCATGTCCCACACGCGAACTTAACACACGCTGCACAAGAAGGCTAGGGTAGCCCGCGGATGCAGCCACGGAGTCAATGGCGATGGTATCCTTGTCTTGATCGCCCTCGGGGAAATCTGCATCAATGTTAGCGGCAAGGGCTAAATCATCTTCAACATCACTGGTACTTACATATCCATCCTCGGTAGCAATGAAAGCGCGACGACTGGGGCAGTCCTTCATAACATGGCCCATGCCTTTGCATCGGTGGCAAATGATTTTAGAGCTGGGCGAAGAGGAGCTAGTAGAAGCACCCGGAGTAGCACCTTTCTGCAGCGGAGGAGACTGCACAGTAGACAATTTACTTACCCCAGAAGATGGTTGTGGAGCAACAGAAATCTTGGGCGTCTCCAGCTCGAAACGCTGCTGAAAATTCCTCCCATTGTTCCTGAAAGGCTGGTGTTGTTTGCGTCCCCTGTATTTCTATGCGTTACGCCTTAATAGCAAGGTGATACAATTGGAAAAAATTACGCCATTCTTTATAATCAAGAATATTCTGTATATCATGATTTAAACCACCAAAGAATCTAGCACTAGCATCAGCATCATCTTCAATTACACCACAACGTGATAAACCAATAAGCAATTCTTGATAGTAAGCTTCTACTCCTTTTTCTCCTTGTTTTAAAGTTTGCAGTTTCAATCGTAAATCATGTTGGTAATAAGGAGGAACAAAACGAGATTTCATACGTTGCTTTAAAGCATTCCAAGTTTGAGGCACAAAGCAATAAAGCATTATTAGCATTGCAAAGATCACTCCACCAAAATAAAGCAAAATTAGTAAACTCACTAGTAGCAAGTCTAACTCTATGCTCAGCAGGGACATTATGAGAATCAAATTTTTGTTGAACGACAAGTTACCAATCTAAGTATGCCTCGGGATCAACATTACCAAAGCAAAAGGAGGTATGCTAAATTTAATTTTAGCAAAAGGATCATTATTACCATGATTACCTCCCATACCGCGACGATTGAAGTTGTAGCGGCGACGGTTGCTGCATCACCTGTCAAGCATCCGCATCTTCATCATCAAAACCATCCTCTTCTTTCAGCATCGGACGCCGAGGTGGAGGACGTTGCTCAATCTATTCAATGCGTGTGACCAGATTGTTCACGTTGCGCGTCGGCTCGTTCATAAGATTGCGTTGGTCGGTCATGAACGTTGTAAGCTCGGCTTTTGACACGCTGATCATTAAAATCCGTCGGAGTTCCCGACATGGTTAGAAAATAGGAAAAGACAACACCAAAGTATTATCCCTATCAACTAAAAGGAACTAAGTGGTGGCGGTGGTGAAAGTGGAATACAAAATCGAAGCGGCTTACCACCGTCTTGCAAGTGTTCTTACCAAAGTCAACGGGATCAAAACCAAATGGGAGAAACAATCGGTTGTTGAGCATGGGTAACAATTGCAAGGTGAACCCAGATCGACAGAAGTATATGTGGAGCTTTGGGAAGGCACACTATGAGCAGCAAGGATTAGCAATTAACGAGTACGCATTAAGCGAAGTTCAATAAGTATCCAAAGTACAAAGCACAATTGCTGGCTAAGACGTGTCAAGACGTAGCGCAACAAGGTGAAACAAAGGACGATGGAAAGAACTCACGAGAACAAGGCAAAAACTCGGATTTGTCTTTTTTCCCGAATTTTCCTCGGATTTTTGCAAAAGGCACTAGTAGAAATCAAACTTTTTTATTTTTTCACTATTTTTTTATATTTTCCTCTGAACAAGGATCACAAAAGATGTAACCACAAAAATTGGCACATACAACTGAGATGGGATGTGGTCTACAGAAATTCAGCACGTTCTCTGAAAAGCGTGCAGAACCCTTGACAATTTTTTTTCTTTATTTTTCCAAATTTTTTTGGCAAATTTAACGAAACCAAACAGGCCAAAGGCCAGTTTGGGTCACCTCCAAATGGTGTCAAGAAGCTGCTGAATTTTTTTCAGATTTTTTTGATAACCGAGCGAAAAGTTATGCCTGTTTGACCGAAGGTATCTCAAGTTATGTTTCCTAGAAGGCACAACACGGCGATGGCAGTTAGGGCAAAGCGTCCCTAAACTCCAACACCGATCACAGGCACAATCGTCCCTGTGACTAACAGCAGTAGGGATTCGCCAGATGATGAAAGGAGGGTTGCGATGCAGGGCGAAATAACAGCGGCGTGCAACCTATCTAGGGTTAGCGCGGCGGCGAGAGATCACACAAGGCGGCTAGCGGAGGCAAGTCGACTAATATGGTGGCTTCGACTTGTGGTTTGGGATCGGTGGATGGGATAGCGGCGAAAAACAAAGAACAAAGAACGGGCAATTGAACTACGACCACGAACACAATCCTAAACCAAAGAACAAGACTCGACCACGGACACAAACTCAACAAAGCAAATCTGAAAACGAAATTGCAAGGCACAAAGGGTGATAGGACAATGAAATTGAAATATTTTTTTGGCTTTTTGTGGACTCTAGGTAATGAACAAATTTGAATCTAAGACAAATGAGATTATACCTCGCGGTAAACCTGAAATATCTGATACCAATTGATGAGGCACGGCCCGATCTTCCGAGAGGTAATGGTAAGTTCGATTGGTGGAGAACTCGACGTTAGCGATCCGGCTTCAAATCAGACACGATTCGAACCCTACAACTGTTACACCACTACTCCGTTGGTTATCAACCAAGCACAACTTGATTGACCTCGCCAAGAAGGCTGTTCCTCGCAAGTTTAATCGAAGAACACAAGCAAGAAGGTTTCAACACGCAATCTGAAATTGCAAATATGAATGAAGCGAATATCAATTGAAGGTTCAAGAACTCGGTTCCAAAGGACTAATCGACACGGTGGAGGAGATCAAGAACGGGGGCCCTGGATCACTTTGTAAAAGGATTTGTCACCACAAGTTACAATGAACGATTCGGTTTCTCGATGGAAAACTAAATTCTAAACAAAACCCAAGTCTATTTGGCGGCGGCTACGAAGATATAAATGTCCTAGGGTTGAGGCGCACCGGGGGGCGCCCACAACATGGGCCACAAGCCCAACTCGATATAAGGCCAAGTGGGCCCAAAAGTAGGTGTCGCAGCACTTTTTCGTGGTCACACAGCATGATCCACGAATGCTCTGGAGCTAGGACCAGAACCAAACTGACGGCGTCGTCGTCCCCTTTCCAACGCATATTCACACGCCTCGTTTCGACGTCGTATGAGAGAATTATGACCAAAACAAAGGACGACGTGTTCCGCTGAATCCGAAAGTGACGTGGCTGCTGAGTTGGAGATGAGTTGCAACTTGGAGAAGACCATGGCGTCGGTGTGTCCAGCGTGGCGATGTCCTCATCACCCAACAACTCGCCTTCATCCCCAGAAAGGATCGATGGTGCGAGTGTCAAATAATGAAGGGAATGCGAATGTGCTTCAAGAGAGCTTGACGACTCAGTCTCTGAATCATCGCTAGCAGTTTGCCCGTCATACCCGGAGATATGTAAATTTCCTGCCGTCCGATGATATGCTTCTGTCTTTAAACGGGTATTAGCTCCCGCTCTCGTTGCAACTTGTTCCAGCTGACGTTGGTCTGTCAGGAGCCTTGAGGCAATATTCCTAAATTGATCAGGGCGATCATAAGGTCTCGCCCTAATTCTCGTTGGTTGGTTTCTTCCTGAAATAGGTAAACATTGGGCCACAGAATTTGGAGCCCGATGGGTCCCGATTTGGAGTCTTGCCCCAGCGTTATGGCTGGATTTGGAACGATCTCATCTTTTGAAGGATATGTCAATTCTTGGGTTACAACAGTTGGCTCCCAGTCAAGGTCTGAATCTTGGGACATACGCACTTCTACCATGCCACATGTGACCTTGTCATCTGCGAGCTCCTTTTCTTTAGAAGCATTTCTTAGTCGTGGTACTCACATTGGCCATGTCTGCATCAAGTTTGGTGGCGGAAGGTGCTCATCAACTTGCATAGGGTCTTTTGGCAACTGTTCATCTGTCCGGACCGCTATGGTGGGCTGCACTCGAGGAGAATCCTCCTTGTGTGCGTTTGTCGCAACATTTGGAGTTTTAGTGGTTTGTTCTCGACGGGGTCGAGGAGCTAGACACTCAATGAGGTAACTATATCTCTCATTTTGTTGTAGATGGGGAGAGACCCGTAAGGAGATCTTCTCATCATCCGGATAAATACGTCCATCAGCATGGACGCGTACTTGAATGTGCCTTAGCACTACTACAAGAAATCTGGGCTTCTATGACGACTGGCTGATGACAGAGTACATATCTGTCATAAACAGAGACTGATTATGACGACTGTTCACAGGATGACAACCTGTTTGTAACCAAGTTGTGTCATCGTCATAATATTACTCTGCATGCGCTTTGTGACAATAAATCGATGATAATGGTTGATCGTCATAAAAAATAGAACTATATAATTTTTTACTCAAACTTGGATAAAGATTTAATCAAAACTAAAAATCTACAATTTCATTTTTATGGCTTTTTAGATTGAGATTAAATTAGAATCTGTACTTTTGCTAGGATGGATTAATCATTCAAGCATGTGTTATACTATTAATTATTAATTAAAACATAATATTTACCATTCATGCATGTGTTATACTATTGTTATTATTAATTAAAAGTATTTTAAGCATAATACTCATGAACATAATATTTTAATTTGAGCATATAATATTTGTCAACGAAAGCTAGAAGGCTTTTCAATATATATGGATATTTTCATCAATCGTCAATGAGAGATAGAAGATCCATGGTTATATATTTCAAGTTTCTTTTTTATAATTAATACATTTCAAGTTTCTTTTTTATAATTAAATTTCTACGATGATTGCTGCATGCCGCACACGGAATATATATCAAATTTCAAGATGGAATTGTATTCCGTGCCAATTTGCAAAAGGAGGTGATCTTCATTTATTTGATGCCAAGAAAGAAATTAACCCGATCAGTTTGGTACTAAATTTAGACCTTGAGCTGGCTGGGCCTTGTGCCACGCGATGGCCTAGCTAGGCCTTTCCCTGCCCACGGCAATGTGCGCCATGGGCCGGCAGCCTGGGCCGGCTAGGCGCCATGTGTTGCATGCACACAGGTCGGGTTAGATTTTCTAGTGGACGGGAGCAGCTGGCCCTATTTTTCTTTGTTTTACTCAAAAGTTAGTCCCGACTCCTTTGAAGCCTGTGCGTCGGCCTGTAGTTTCGTGCAAACCAGCTGCTGCACCCATGGCATTCAAGCCTGCTCCCTTTCTATGACCATGGCTAGCGGCCCATGCCGACATGTCAGCTTGTGATTGGCCCATTTCATATTGCATAGATATCTATTACCTAATAATAAAAAGGTAAAATTTCTGGCCATTTTTTTTGGTCCATCCATTTTTTTTTGTCCTTCTCCCTCCAACTATCAAACAATTGGGAGTTTCTTTTGTGCGGACAATATATGTCCCGTGCGTATATGAGGGCGTCCCTATTTCCATCCAATAGATATCTATTCTAATCCAAATATATGCGCGCCGGGAGTGAGAACGAGGACGTCCGGCGTGCCAAGGATGAGGCCGCGGCGGCGGGCACGACGACATTCCTACCCCTGCCGCAGCGGTGTAGAAGGTGGCGGCCTGAGGTGCGGAGCAGCGCCACCCGCTCCATGCCGCAGGTGTCCGGCTTGCCGGTCTGCCTCTAGACTCTGGAGTTCTGGATTGGGAGTTTTGGGGGCGGTGTAGGTTGTTGCTGGCAGCGGTGGAACTACTACGATTAGGCTTTTGGTTCCTGGGCTGTCCTGGTGGCAAAAGTTTTGCTTGGGCTTAAAGAAGATGAGGTCTATGGAGATGAGATAAATCTTCGATTTTTGTCTAGCTCTTTTGAGTTTTTTTCTGGTGGATTTTTTGATGGCTGGGATTGTTTGTCGGAATTTCGTATGGCTGATGGTGAGTTGGTGTGACTTGTGGTATATGCAAAGGGTATGGGAAATTTGGCATTTTTGGACGTGTCTTGAGCGTGGACATTGAAGGGATGTGTAGAGTTTTGCAAGTTTGTCTTGGTGTTTTGAATTCTATCTTTTCCAAATACAACGATCATATTGAATTACAAATACCATTTTTTGGATCCCATTGAAGAATATCTTTTTAAAAAAATTAAAGTCGAGTTGTGCCTTCCTGCCTCAACTACACCGCCAAAGCCAGTGTGTAGGCCCATGGCACGGCTCCCTTTTTTATTATACTTAAAAAAGGGCCAACCCCAACCAAGAAGGCAACGCCAACGGCCAACACAACACTTGCTCATTTCCTCCCCCAAAAAACACTTTCTCGTTTCCATTAGGGCATGTACAACGGCTGTGCTGGCCGTCGTCTCAGGATGACGATTTTGCAAAAATCCCCTCGGATCGCTGGAGAGAGAGCGATGCCGTCGCGTCGTGAGACGACGGCGAGGGCTCGTGCTCCTAGACATACTCGACGGCTAGCTTCGCGTTGTAGGAAGCCGTTGTCTTGAGCTGACCCGTGTGGATCCAGTTGCGCGTGAGGTGGAAAAAATCGCGCCAAAAATCTTCTCCCTCCCTTCGTCCTCAGTCCTCATCCGTGTGCGCACGGAGGGCGAGCAGCGCGCTGGCGGCACCGGCACTGGGGCAGGGTGGGGCGAGCAGGGCGCCAGCAACAGGGTGGAGCGAGGTGGAGCAGAGCCGCATGACGAGGACGTGCCGACGAGGAAAAGCGGGGCTGTGACGGGCGGACGAGCAGCGAGCCGGCGATGCCGGCACCGAGGCAGGGCGGGCGCAGCAGGGGGCTGACGACGGGGTGGGGCGGGCGGAGTAGAGCTGCACTGCAAGGACGCCCCGGCGAGCAAGGCGCTTTGGACGAGGCAAGCACATCTGCATATGGCGTCGGTGAGCTTTGCAGGCTACTGAAAGCTGAATGTTTCTGAATGGTGGAGGCGAGTAAGGCGTATCTGAATGTTTCTCAGAAATCTGTCCATTTTGATGACATCGTGCATCTTCTTGTCCGGTTCAATTAGTACTTGATTTTGATTATGTTCAATTACCTTTCAGGTGTGAACTAATTAAGCATGCTAAGATGTGAAACTATTTGTGCATTCTTTTCCAATGTCTGCCCATGTTCTCTACAGGGAAGAAGACATATGTTATATTTAATTTATGAAATATATTATATTACATTATATATATAATATGTGATTTATTTTGAAGGATTTGTTTTACATCAATTAGCAACACAATGGTTTATAGAAATAATATTTATGATTGATCATAGCTACATACACGTATTAAACAATTTGCAGACAACCAAACAGATAAACAGACAGTAGTTGTCTGTGGGTTGTATGAGCTGTCTGTTTAGCTGTTTGTATTGTAAATTTAAAAAACTTACAGAAAGCAGTTGTCTCTCTGTTATACATGCCCTTAGTCTCCGCCACGTTCGTCTCCACCGCCTGCGCCTTTCCCTCAAAACCTCACCTATGGACAGATCGGAACATATATACTAAGATAAAAATTTAGGAAGCATAGCGGTGGACAAAAATTAAATTATTTTCAGAAGAGACTAAACTCCAAATCTCTACAAGGAGACCACATCTAACTATTATCTATATAAAGCTCAGCGTTGGACGAGAGCTAGCAGAGCGGAGTGTTTTGATGGACTTGAGCGACCTGGGCCTACTTCGTTGGATGAGATGAGGAAACCAAGAAACGCGTGAGAATTAGGAGACCACATCGCCGAACATGTGAGAGTCTGCGATCATGCCCACTTCGTCGGATCTGAGGAAGAAACTGAAGAATGTGCATCAAATCAAAATCAACAGAAAAAAGGACCCGTATGGATAAGAGCAACAAAAAAGAAATAAAGTAGTTGCCATGGACATCGCACTCACCACTAGCTGATAGAGGCACACAGCTAGGCGGGCCGTCCCATGCCGGACAGGGCTATTCAGCCCAACCAAGAACAATGTGGAAAGAAGAGATTTCAGTAGGAAAAAAGATGAAATCACACAGGACTAGATTCGAAAGTAGGGAGATGTCTATAAAGATTGACGAACTCGATGCGTCACAGCCGAACTCACTCACAAAAGGTCTCCACCGTCACAGATTGCCGGGCCTCCATGGCCAGTGAACCAGCTGGTTCACGAGCCGCTGAAGTCTCCACGACCGTTGGCCAGCCTCAGCACTCCTGCAGCAGAAGGCGACGTGAAAGGCGAAGAGCGGTGAGCGGCAGATGTTCAGAAGCAAACAAATCTAACTTTTGGTCCGTCAGATGGGGATAAGGTTGATGCCATTTTTATAAATTTCTTATAATATTGATTAATTGCATGTCACTGGCTTTTAAAAAACACACAATATAGTGTTTATATAGCGTACTAATTCATTTTATATAGCATACTAATTCACTGGCACTTCCAATGCATTACTTGATTTTTAATTGATGTTAATATATTACTTGATTTTTAATTGATATTATCATTATAATTGGAAGTGAAAAGTCTGCAAGCGAGTCCTTGCGCTATGTCAATATGCAATGATTATTTAATTAGCAAAAACATATTGAGTCAAAATTTAATATAACATTTTACAGCTAGCACGTAAGAGTGCAATGGAAACATAACGGTGTATAAATATAGCTCTCAAGAGAAAATAACATATGTTTGTTAAGATTTTGTCTAGAACTATAGTTTTCTTCCCATATAAGAACTTTTGGTAGCCTAATATTAAAGAGCGAAGAATTTCTTGCAACTTGTTTTTTTTTTTTACTTTCCCAACTACACTTCTTTCTTCCTGTCCTTCTACTTTCTAATTTTTTGTTTGTATCATATATCTGATTCGGACTCATGACCCGTATTTGTGTTATACAAGTTAGAATAACTTGTGTCCGTTGATAATACAAAATCTGGTTCAAACGCATATTAGGTTCCATGTACTATATGGGCATACATATATATCTAAAGTTGATACGAAGTCAAAATTCTCTAAATTTCACATGTATTAGGACCCGTGGCAACGCACGGGCATGTTTCCTAGTACTTATAAAATCCTGCATAAACATTTCGGTCCGTGCATATAAATCTCATGGGTTGCTAAAAAAAATCTCATGCAGTGAAATAACAATAATAATGGCCTTCAGTCAAAGGAAATCTGACTCGTGAAAAACTAAATTAATAAATATAACGAAATCTAAAACTTAGCTTTTTCTTATCATGTGCCACGTACAATCTTGAGAAAAAGTTTGAGACATACACAGTGTCGAAATGCATGAGACATGTGAAGGTCGAGGTGTTATAGTTGGGGTCCCTCGAAATGGTGTATCTACTGTGTGAAGCATGTACTCCCTCATTCCAATTTATAAAACATTTGACTTTTTTTGACACCAAGTTTGACCATTCATCTTATTAAAAAAAAAAAAAATTATAAAATATTTTTTTTGTCGTGGCTTGCATGTTAATAAAAGTTCTTCAAGAATAACTTAAATTTGACTATGTTTACATAAATTTTTTGAATAGACAAATAGCCAAACTTGGAGTAAAAAAAGTCAAACATCTTATAATTTGAGATGAAGTATATTATAACTATGTTCAAATGGTTTAATTTTTTTTTGCATGCATGCAGACCCAAACCATGGCCCCACGCAAAATCTTAGGTTTTTTTTTATAAATTTTAGTCATTATTGCATTTATTTTGTGCTAAAGTTGATGAAGGAGGGCAAGTTATGCTTTCAAAGTTATATATTTTCCATCCACCTGCATCAAAGCTGGTTCACTAGGACATATGGGACCCAACATAAAATTTGGTACCGTTTCAGATCGTTTATGGGGTAGTCTCAGTTCAACCTCCAATTACGGTGCACCATCATGCAGATATTCATTTAAATTGTTGAAATAGCAAAAAAAAACATCCATAAAATCTAGAACTTAGCTTTTCTTTGTCATGTGCCATGTACAAGCTTGAAAAAAGTTTGAGACATATACAATATCGAAATGCATGAGACATGTGAAGATCTAGGTGTTATAGTTAGGGTCCCTTGAAATGATGTATCCACTTTGTGAAGCATGTATATCAAAACTGTGTTCAAAAGGTTTGAAATTTTTCTTGCATGCATGCAGGCCCAAATCATGGCCCCACACAAAATCTTAGTTTTTTATGATCAATTTTAGTCATTATTGTATTTATTTTTGTGCTAGAGTTGAGATAGGAGGTCAAGTTATAGCTTCAAGATTATATATTTTTCCATCCCCCTCCATCAAAGCTGGTTCACGAGGATATATTGGACCCAACATAAAAATTTGGTAATGTTTCAGATCGTTTATGGGGTAGTCTCAGTTCAACCTTCAATTATGGCGCCTTTGTCACACAAATATTCATTTGAATTGTTGAAAATGGAAAAAAACATCCAAAAAATATAAAACTTAGATTTTTGGTATAATGTGCCACGTACAAGCTTGAGAAAAAGTTTGAGACACATGCAATGTCAAAATTTAGTTATCATTGTACACTAGTACACAGGCGGTTTGTACCAACGGCGTGAATTTATTTATATAGGCGGTTTCAGCTGAGAGACACCACTGAAAATCGACAAGCGGGCCCCAGCTTTAGAGCCGCCTGTGGAAAAGGGCTAGCACTGGCGGTTTCTTAAGTGAACCGCCAGTGTAAATGGTGTCATTTACACTGGCGGTTCACTTAAGGAACCGCCGAGTAAGCTATTTATTCCATAGGCGGTTGCATAAGAAAATCGCCTATGAAAAATGATGCCATTTTCACAGGCGGTTTTCTTATGTCAACCGCCTATGGTGAGCTTCTCCTATATATACCCCCCTTCTTCCTCCCCACCCATTTGCTCCAACAGAGGCTGAGTCCCGACAGGTTCTTCCATGGGAGGAGCTTTGGAGGTCCAAATTTCACCAAATACAAGGGGTGAGGTTTTGCTCTTGATTTCTTCGGAGGAGGTAACTAAAAAAAGGTTAGTTTATGTGTTTCTTGCCTCATTTGCACCATTCTTGCTCAATCCCACCCACTTTTGAGATCTAGGGTTTCACCTTAAGTGAGAGAGAAGAGTAGCTAGGTTTTTGTTTTTTCCAATAATTCTAGTCACTATTTGTCTAGGGTTTCACTTTTTTATCTAGAGTTTAACCTTTAGAGTTTTATTAGTTACTCTTATTTAAATATTTAGTTATGTTTAGTTTAATTAGCTAGTAGTGATGTTTTTAGTGGTGATTCTTTAATTAGGGTTTCATTAATTATTAGTTACTCTTATTTAATTATTAGTTTATGTGTCATATTGATGCTTAAAATTAGTGTTTGTTTAATTATGTAGTTATGTTTTGTTAAATTAAGTAGTGATGAGACTTTAATTAGGGTTTCATTATTTAGTCTTGCTTTTAGTTTTTAGGGTTTCATCTAATAAATTGATGCTTTAAATTATTATGTTTAGTTCATTTAGTTATGTTTACTCTTATTTAATTACTAGTTTATTTGTCATATTGATGCTTGAAATTAGTTTTTCTTTAATTATTTAGTTATGTTATGTTAAATTATGTACTAATGAGGCTTTAATTAGGGTTTCATTAATTAGTCTTCCTTTAGTTTTTAGGGTTTCATCTAATAAATTGATGCTTTAATTATTTAGTTATGTTTTGTTTAATTAAGTATTGGTGATTCTGTAATTAGGGTTTCATTAATTAGTCTTGCTTTAGTTATTATTGAGAGGCATATTTATTTAACTAGTTCTTTTAACTATATGTGATTTAGCCCGGACGTGTATTATTTGAGAAATATAAAAGTGAGGAGTCCTTTTCATCTATAATCCATTGAAGGAGTTTGTTGATCATCTTAAGGTTTGTTAATAAATATCATAAAACATTCATGTCTTCTTTTTAGTGATTACATTATTTAAATCTATTAAACTCTATAACAGATAACGATGGGATGAGCATTACGGATGTATAACTTAGACGAGTAGATCCATCATACATACCTGAGGTCCGTAGGTTTATCGATGCTGCCAAAAATCATGCTTTCAGAACATTGACGAAGCACATATATTGTCCTTGCATAGACTGTAGAAATCTTGTTGTTTTTGAAGACACAAATCCAATCATGGCTCATCTGGTCTACCGAGGATTTATGAATGATTACTTGATTTGGACAAAGCATGGAGAGGGTAGCTCGCAACGTATATAGTGAAGACCCCGTGGAATCTCGGTGGCAATGGCCCGGATATGCTTGTTGACGATGTATGCCGGTTCGGACACGAGACGTAACACCATTGTCCCCAAGAGAGTGAACATGTTGTGCCCGATGTTCATGATGATGCAAATGTTGGAGGAACCGACGCCAACAGAACTCAAGTGGAGGATGAAGACGCAGAATTGATGGCTGTACTATTGCGTCGTCATACGGATCCATCAATATTTTTCATGAAAGGGATGGAGGCCATAGAGCAGGCAGCAGCAGAGCCATTGTACGATGAGAGTAAGGGTTGTACCAAAGAGTTCACGACATTACAGTCTGTGCTTAAGTTGTTGATGTTGAAAGTTAGGTATGGATGGTCCGATGCCAGCTTCGATGCATTATTGAGTATTCTCAGAGATATGCTTCCAAAGGAGAACAAAGTGCCTGCTAACACTTACTATGCAAAGAAGCTAATCAGTTCGCTTACCCAGGGGTATTTTTTCAAGCAGATTGCAACATCATTCCGTAACTATAGATCTGAGATGAATACAAAATTTCTCAAGCATAGGTTCGACCCAACGAGCAAGTATAAGATCACCGCTGGGCAGTGGGAAGTATTCAAGGCGCAGAAGAACGACCCATCTTTCAAAGCCAAGAGTGAAGCTGCTTCAGAACTAGCAAAGAGAAACAAATACCACCATCACCTTGGCACCGGTGGTTACAAGAAACAAATTCCGAAATGGCGGGCAGAGGAGGAGGAGCTAAAGAATAAAGGCGTTCCTGTGCTATCAGAGGAAGTTGGCGAGAAGACAGTTAATTGGCTCAGAGATAGAGGAACTAAACAAACTGCTACCGGTGTGAACTGTCCCTTAGACATCACAGCCCCAGCTGATAAGATGTTGGAACTAGCAGTGGAGGTTAAAGAAGGAAAATTGAGGCCACAAAGGGAGAGAGACATCCTGAGTCTTGGACTAGGCAACCTTGAGCATCCTGGACGTGTACGAGGCATCTCGTCAAAGATGGGATGGAAAGAAGGATTTGGTGAGGAGTGGGTGGGCATGTATAAGAAACGAGATCGATATAAGGAAGACATGCAGCAATATTTTGAGGAACAAGCTAAGAAACAATTCAAAAGCATGATGTCAGAATTTCTAACAAATCCTGATCCACAGCTGGTGCAGAAGTTAGCTAGTGCAATGTCTGTTCAGCAGATGAGCACACAAGGCCCACAGATGCAGCTCGTCCCAACACAACCCTTGCTTGGAGCTCAGGAGATGATTCATGCCAGGCCCGCTCAATCTCCTCCCTTTCCAAGTAGTGTGGGGTCTACGGAAAACACAAACCACTACCCTATGGATGACATTACTAGGCCGACACCTTGCAAAATGCTCATACGATATGGTATGAAGCATCAACGTACAAGGGAGGTAGCCACGGGCTTTGCGATCCCCGGACGTGACTATCACGGTGATCCTATACCAGAAGAGTAATGCAGTGTAGAAGTGGTGACGGTCGACCCAGGCTACGAGGATGACGTGCTAGAAATATCTGGCCCCGAGGGTATTGAGACACTCGGACAGGCCATTAATAATTTCATTCTATGGCCTCGAAGAGATGTCCAGTTGACCCAGCCACCACCTTCCTCCGAAGCCCTGCCAAAAACTCAGGAGTCAGCACCTCTCGACCGTCAACAGGATCCTAACCCAGCATCACCCCCTGCTGCCGATCCTTCACGAACCGCACCATCAACATCGAAACCAGCAGGATCTCCGCCACAAACAACTATACCAATCTATGAGCCTGCTTCTTCCCCACCACCTCAAGACATCGAAGCTTCGCCTTGGACACCACCGCCGCCACCAAAGAAGAGCCAAGAAAAACCTAAGAAGAGAAAATTTCCTGTTCCCAAATTGGTTTCCCCCTACGAGCCGAAGAAAAAACTGCTGGCACTACCAAATTTTTGGAAGGGATTGCGCAGACTCGCAAGTCATGTACCGTGGACTTAGCTGAGCAACAGAAGTCAGCATAAGCATCACAGATCAGAGCAATAGAGATAGTGAGGGTAACATGGGATGACTATCAAAATGTCCCTGATACATATGTACCCGGCAGGCCTCTACTGAGTTGGGGAAAACTCCAAAAGCTCCCGCCTGGTAAAAAAAGACTTCATGACTGGTACATGAGAGCGACTGCTGTCGGGATCGACGTAATCCAAGTAAATATACCACCATCTGCTTTCAAAAGTGAACGAGATACGACTTTCGTTACTTTCGAGGATATGTGGTTGATGATGAACCTTAAGCGGCTCGACATTCAGCTCGTAACGCTATTTGCATTGTAAGTGTAGCTCTCGTACTAACATGAACTTCATTTATTATTATTGACTTCTACTAAGATTGAATTTCCAACATGCACTTGTGTCTTGCAGAATGCAATATGATCAAGACGAGTTCATTTACGGTCCTGGACCAAACCAGAATGAAAGCAAACGGGTTGGGTACCTTAGCCCGAAAAAAATATGTGAGAATGAGCACACCTTCCGAATTGGTCCCGACAGCGATCAATTGAAGGGGTTATCAAAAAAAGACGCTGCAAAGAGAATAAAAGATCTGGAGAAGGATCATGAGACCAAATACGCCACGTACATAGGCCATGCATTGCTCCAGTTCAAACATAGGGAAGTCGTAGTTGCCCCTTATAACTTTAAGTAAGTATGAGTTCATATATATACATCAGCTTAAGTATCGGTTTATATAAATGCATAACAACTCGGTTTCGATCGTGTGCAGCGACCACTGGATATGCTTCTTCATTTATCCTAGGGAGGGAAAGGTGCTGGTCTTTGACTCCGCCCGACTCTGATCTGAAAGATATGCAAAATTCCAAACCATCTTAGAACGGTAAGCCGACAAAATATAGCATACATCTTTTTATCGATGAGAGTTTAAGATTGTGCTAACCGATTGTTTTTGAGATCATAGATGTTATAGATTCTATAAGTTAAGAGGTGGAGTGTTTGACGATTCCATGAGGGGGCAGGAAATAAGATTTTTTCACAAGTGGCCGCAGACGTAAATTTATGAATCAATATCATGCATGTTTAATATATAAGATGGTATTAGAAGTAAATAATCTGTATGCAATTTATGTAGTGCCACAAGTAACCAACCGGTTCGGTGCAATCGTGGATTTTACGCCTGCGAGTTCATGAGAACGGCCGGACAAGACATCAGAACCCTAATAAGGTACCACTAATAGTAACATTTGTATTTATATCATTAAAAATACAAATATACGTAGACACATGGAAATATATATAATGCTTATAAACTTCCTTTTCGGGCATATCAAGAATCGGAGTCCGAAAACTTCGACGACCTAACT
Organism: Chrysopogon serrulatus; assembly: GCA_015844335.1. Taxonomy (NCBI): domain Eukaryota; kingdom Viridiplantae; phylum Streptophyta; class Magnoliopsida; order Poales; family Poaceae; genus Chrysopogon; species Chrysopogon serrulatus. Next base: position 126,749 of record JADLZL010004195.1, read on the forward strand.
CGTATGAATAATTGAGGACCCTCGCTTATTTATCATGAGAGAAATCATTCCTACAGAGGAAAAATATCACCATACCGAAAGCCCCTTAGGGAGGCCAGAGTTTGAGCGCTAAGGGAAATTAGCGCTCTGAAATTAAGTCGAAATGATTATTAGATTCATCTCAAGATCTGTAAATTTTATTATCATATCGTTGTTTAAAAACAATTTTGATATATTAAAGAAATGATGTAATTAAATTGTTAATGATGTATATATGTATATAAGTATTGTATGGTATAATTAATTTTTATTGATGTATTTCTCATAATTAAATAGCCTTTATATTGATCATAGTAAGAAAGAAAGAGAGGGGGAGGTATATATGGCCATGCAGCCCATGGGCCTCGGCCCGGCCTCGTGGGGCCCGCTGTTTTGGCCCGGCCCAAGCATGGCACGGCCCGGTGGCCACGGGGCCGGGCCGGCACGGCACGGGAGACCAGGCCATGCTTGGGCCGCCACCCCCGCCCGTGGTAACGTTTCGGCACGGCCCGGTGAAAAGGATGAAGGCCAGGCCACGCTAACCCCCCCCCCACTAGGAACTACCTCAATTCCCAATCCTAACTCCTCCCCACGCCATTCGCTCGCGCCGCCCCCCCCCCCCGCCGCGCAGGCACCGCTCGCTTCCGTCGGCGGCGTCGCTTCCCCCTGCGCCCCTGCTTCCTCCCTGACCTGGGTGAAGTGAAGGTCCCCAGCGGCAGCCCCGACCCCGAGCTCCACCTGCCGGTGGGGTGCGCCGCTGTTGACACTTCTTAACATCGCTACCAAAAATAGAGATAAATCCCTATCCCCAAAGAACGATGCTAAAAAGCGTGTTGATATCCTGTTAACGCCCACCGAATGATCCGCAAGCGCACGGATACCGTTGTAGCTTTATCCCGAGTATTCCGTGTTTCGTTCCAATCGAGAAAGGTGTGAGATCAACTACGGTCTAACTTAACTAAGGGTAGCAAGAAAGGTGAAGGTAGAGACTAGACTAAGATAGAACTAAAGTAGAACTAGGGCGACAATTAATAGGGTTGAGAGCAGCAATCAAGGTTGATGATCATAGGAGAGTAGAGAGGATAACTATGGTTTTCTCCTTCTCACTTGGGCAAGTCTATGTCTTATATTGCTAACTGGGGACATTACATAAGGAGAGACACCGACATAGGATGTAGATCTCCTTAGCAACCGCGTCCTACTTAGCCTAAAAATGGGATAGTGGGATACATAGGATTCAACAGAGCTATAAGTCACCTCCGCGAGCTACCACCAAATCCGAAATGTAGGGTGCATCCACGATTATCCTAAGCCTAAGCACCATGCTTACACCTACGATAATACTCTAATCCCCCTAGGAAGAGAATAAAGCACTCAAAGAGAGTCGTGATCCAGATAAACAATATAGGCATAGAACTTACTTGATTAGAAGTTGATCACCAGAGACATCCCAGGAGCAAGCTCAATTAGAGCTTGATCCCGCCATGGTACAAGCCGAAGAGAGGGCACCGACAGGCCGGCACCTCCTCCTAACTCTTCCCTCACTCTCCATCTCACTATTATCTAAAGACTAGATCCTAGAGAGGAGTAATCTTCTCTTGATCTCTAGTCCTAGAGAGGTTATCCATTCGAGGGTCACCTCTCAATTAGGGTTTGAGAGAATTGCAAATGAATGTGTGTTGCCCTGGGGGGTCCTGCCCTCCTTTTATAGCCCGGTGGGATGAACGTGAGCCCTTGGATCAAACCGACTTCGACGGACGGCTGAGATTGAAACCCTAACGCGGTGGAGCATATGGGCCGAAGCTAGGCCCATTTGGCCACTGTAGCAGACCGGCCGGTCCGGGCCCAGACCGGCCGGTCTGGCTCCGGGGCCGCTCGCGGTCCGCTTCGCCGTGGTGTCTTCTCGCGCCTTCTGGAGTCTTCTAGTGCAGCCCTCGCGGTGAAATTCATATCTGATCATCTGGAACTCCGAAAAAGGCAAATGATATGTCCGTTTCGATCGTCTCGATGAGCTCTTCGCAGTGGTGCATTCCAATTCATCATTTGAGGTGCTTGTAAACTGTCATGTTGGTCCTTTTTGATAGCTTTTCCGATGTGTGCCTGCAGATACAAGGATTCACCAAAACTCATGGAATTCCATTAGTGTAAACCCTAAGTCTATGTTGGTGATCTCCAATGTGCCTCTTTTAGGAGTTAGTTGACGGGTAAAATTGGTCACTAATAGCCGTCAACAACACCCCCACACTTATCCTTTGCTAGTCCCTTAGCAAAGCCAAACTTAGAAAAAGCTATTGAAAGATATATATAAGTTTAAGCATTGTAACCATCTTGATGTAACTCCTCAGAAGTGTACCTGCATTCAGACAAAAATTCTCCTCCAAGCTTAAGCAATAACTGAGATGACTTTTAAACTTACTCAGGTTACCTTTGACTATGGGGCTTATCAGCTCTTACTTGAGTCATGAGCAATCGAAAGATAGAAAGATCAAGCCAAGCACTATGTCTCAAGTTCTTTGTTCAACTATCACTCTGGAGTTTTTTAGAAGTTTTCAAATAAAACTCAGAGTTCCCATGTATGACACTCTCAAATCTCTCAGTGTATGTGGTATTTATGGATTCTCACCAAGGCACTAATGATGTTATGCCTTTCTTTTCATCCTGTAACTAAAGCTTATGTGGAGCTCATAGGTGAGGAGCATACTTGTAACGCATATGTTGTCAAGTCAAACAATGGATCCACGGAGAAACAAGTCATACAATCAAATCAAGATATGCAAGTGTATGGATATGGTGGATATTTGGTGGAACCTAATTCTACTATGCTCCTTGAAGACATATCTCTCTTTTGAAAATTGAAACTTGGCCAGAGAGTATGAGCTATCTTTTTCTCTTTCTTTTTTTCTCTTTTTTTCATCAGGGAGGAAGGCATCTAAGTACCCATTGCTCTTTAACTCCCTTAGTTTTATTTTTTTATTCCATGATAACTTTTGCATAGCTCATAACACTCCTTTTGGCATACAAGATTTTTTTTTAGAGATAGCAACAAGAACATGGAGCATTTATTGGGTGGCTATCTAATGGAAATGTTTTTGGTGTTCTCTCCCAGTGTAGGAGCAAAACATTTTTGGATGGGTGTAGATGGAATGGCATGTTGTTGCACCTACTCTAGTGTAGAGTAGTGCATATGCAGGTGGAGTGTAAGTGGATCTTGATTCAAGAGCATGACAGATCTCTCACAAGGGTCACAAAGGTTGACAAAACTCAATGCAGGACAAGCAGCATATATATGGAAGTTTATCTAGCCTATCTCATCATGTTTGGTTCTGGTGGGAATGTAAGCTTTGTCATACAGGAACTCATCATGTAAGGTTTTTGCATTTTTTTTAAAAGATAAATCTCCAGAACTTGAGTGTCACTCAGAACAAGATAGATAGCAGCTCAAACTTTCTCAATCAGATCAATCAATTACCTAGACTTAGTTCAAGCACATGCAACCCATAAGTTTCAGGCTCAGAGCAAATCTTCATGTCAAAACAGTTAAAGCCAAAACTTGGGAAAACTTATGTCTAAAAACTAGGCACTTCAAAGGTGTTATGTAGTGATCATCTTTAGGGCTTGCCTATTTATTGACTCTATCTAAACAAACATTTTTATTTGATTTTACATTTTTAATACTAATACTATATAAGACTCTTAAGACTCTAAAAAGCATGGACCTTCATGTGTCCACATATTTTTGGTATTTTTAAGTTTTCTTATGATACTATGGTGAACCTTCATGTGCTCACATATTTTTGGTATTTTTCATTTTTATGATCGACTCGATAATCGCATAGGTACACTTACGGGTACCTAGAGGATGCCTTCCCCAAAGCTGGTTGTTGTCGTGGTTGAGCATTGAAGCTGAGCAGTCCTCACGGTGGAGCTCATGCTTACAAGAGCAAGTGTAGCCGGGAATCTCGATCTCATCCAAGAAGTTGCTTCCTCCACACAGTGATTAGCTGTGTGTTGGGAAGATGTACTTCGAGTGATGTCGATGAAGATTCCTAGGTGGACTAGCTCTTGGAGTCATCCTGCAGCAAACATCTCACTAAACACCAAAACTTGTGGAACGGATTAGGATAAGCAGTTAGTGGTTAGCCGTTTTACATATTCGTTATTGTGAGAGGTTTTCAAAGGTTGTTATAGTATATACAAAGTGCAGAAGGATGCTCAATGATTATTTTTGGATTTTCTAGTTTTGTTATGCGAGAAAAGAAAACATGTATGCATGATTATTTTTGTTATTTTTATGCCATCACGGTGAAGACTCCTTTGGGCTTTTACACACCATAGAACTATTCGCATGGGGCTTCAAGTTAATGCAAGAATTATCTAATAAGATGAATACCTATTTATTTAGTATTATTTTTTTTAATGCAATGCTAATGCGGAAAAGTAAACATGCTAAAGGGAAAATAATCCATGCATTGCAAGAAAGTAAATATGGATAACTACCGATGTTACCTCATGGCAAGGGTTCGGATTTTTAAGTTCTCCGGACAGGACTTCTCCCTTCTTGTTGATTGCTCCAGTGTTGACACAATTGGAGTTTCTTTGGTTGCGTGCATGGGAGTGCTTCTTCTCCAAGCTAGCTCTTTCGGTGAAGATTAAGATTCTATACTGATGCCCTTTATGATGTCTCACCTTCTTCTACCAAACCTGTCTCGATTTTAAGATTTGATATTGCTTTGACAGGTCCAGGACCTCCACTTGTATAAAGTAGGGGAATGACTCCCCCACACTTCGCTTAAAGTGTATCCTGCTCATGAAGACAAGACAGAGATCAAGTGCATGGGCTCTACTGGTGGAAAAACACCAGCAGAACCAAAACTTCTATTCCACATCTCTTGTCCTTAGTCACGTTGAACAACATGGAGTTGATGTTATGTGCTTTGTTCAACATTATCATGAGAGGCAGGATCAAAAGGTTGAGCAAGGATGTAACATTTAAGTTCATTAGGCTACCAGAGTTAAAGTGCTTAACCCATGGAAGGATTGTCTATTTGTACATGATGTGTCGATATTTACATGATCATGACTAACATCTTCCAAGCATAAGGTGTGCAACTTTTTAGCTCATTTGGTTAAGACTACAAATCAAGATAGTGATGCTATGAACAACTTTCAAGAACTAGACATGTTGAGTTAATCAGGATTGATCATGGATAATTATTACTCAAACATGTTAAGTTCTTTATTTATGTTCATACCAAAATCAAGGAGAAGCATTTTAAGTAGTGACCATTTACCTTTAAATGTTACCTTCATCATTGGAGCATGAGGACACCATGTGATGAAGAGTAGATGACTCTTGATGGTCCTTTTGTTTTGCTCGTTGCTTTCCTTGTTTCGTCAACCTCACATCTTGGTTCATAGTTCCTCTTGTTCCTAGATGGTGCTCTTTTTGTTGTGCCATCTTTTTGCTCTTTGCTATTTTGAATTTTTATGCCTGCACAGGATTAGTGGACAACACATACCCGAAGGAATATATTGATTTGAATGGGGGATTGTTGTCTCTAACTTATGTGCATGTTTTTATATTTTATGCAAGCATGGTTCAAGGCAAAGGTAACTTGTGGCTGAAGACAAAGTGAATGATCTTTGATACTTACAGTCCTTCCATCAATGATGAATGAGCTGTGTCTTCAATGTGCAAAGTTATTGGAGTTCATCATGTGCCTTGCTTTATCTCTGATTTGAATTCATCTCTTGACTTACCCAGATTGGATTTAGAGTTTCCTGCAGGGGTTAGTCCAACAAAATATCCAGTGTCTACTATAGCATACTTTCAGTTCAAGAACCAACCTAGACACCACGTCTAATTTGATTCAGGAAGGCATTTTAACCTAAGCACCACGCTTAATTTAAAAGCCTTTGAAAGTAGGATTAGCACCTCTAAACCAAGCACCATGCTTAATTTAAAAGATGTGTGATCATACTCCAAACCTTAAGCATACTATAGCAAGCACAGGTAGCATGGAAGCATTATAGAGATTCATTATTCAAGTAGAGATGAAAGAGCATGATTGTTATATGGCAAGTTGAGCATGGCTTAAAGGTAGAGACAACCAAGATTAGCAACATAGCATAAGATTTTTTTCAGAGAAGCATGTCCCCCACACTTGAGTTCTTGCAAAACAAGATCAAGTTTGGATGGATGTGTTTAAATGTTGCTTAATTGGTTGGACATACCTTACACCATCATCCTTCATTCATCTTGCCTCAAACCTGGAAAGATTAGTGACAAGAATACCCGAAGAAATATTTTCACAATTATATCTCTATACTCAATTCATAAGGGCAGTTCCGGCAAGAGTTCATGTTGTCTATTAAAAGTGCTAGTTCTTGGTCAAAAGCTCATTTTTGGGAAACCTCAGAATCGCACTTCAAGATGGTGAAGTGGTTTCCCCTCCAACACCAATCCTTATCTACCTACCTCAAGATCCGCACATCGAGACTTGCAATGTTTATGATAAACATATGCATCTACAACCTTCCTTTTAAAGTTTTTATGGATAGGATGTATGAGGGGGGTGAAAATCTCAAGTGTGGTCATGGTAGAGAGACCACGAGATTCAAGAGATGTGTCAAATGAGCATGGTTTTGATGAGGTCTTTTTGTAGTAGCTTCTATGCTCATTGATGTTATCTTCCTTACCAATCTCCAAGGGTGATTCTACATGAATGTCTATAGGTGAAAATATTGTCTCCTTTATTTGATGCCTATGACTTTCATCAATCATATTATTGTCTAAGATTTCCTTGGGATTGATGGCTCTCAAGTTGGTCTCATCAATGGCCTCCTCCAAACTTAGATTCTCTAGGCCTAGGCTGGATTCAATTAAAGCTTCTTCATGGTCCATCCATTCAACGCATTCCAGCCATTGTTGTAGCGCTTCTTGATCATCCTCAAGTCTATCATGATTCCTATGTTCTAAGTGTGTTAGTGGATCTCTAGGGTCATCACGAGTCTCAGGAGAACAAGAGTCAGGGAATTCTTCAGGGTCAAGGATGGGTTTTAAGATGGGTTCAGATAAGACATCTAATGTGGGCATAGAAGGAAAGATAGGATTGGAATCAAATTGTCTTGGCTCTCCTTCTATGGCATTATTAGACATGCCATCCTTGAATTCTTCCCAAAGAAGATGCTTTCGAAGAGATTCCTTCTCAAGAGGATTTGAATTATGTTCACTCGAAGGTCTCTTATAGGACTGGAAGTTTAGGCTCTCCCCGATATCAACATCAAAAAGATTATACTCCAAAGGTTGAATTTCTTCTTCCCTTGGTGGATTTTAGGGCATGGATGGTTCGGGACTGATAGCTAAATGTTGGGATTGGAATAAGTGCGATTTAGCTATCGAAACTTCCTCTTGTCTAGGAAACAATTCCTTCTCTTTCTCAGGGAGGTCATAGTGAATGCTAGGGCAGGGTGTCCTTCCACAAAGTTTATCAATCAAAGACCTTGCCTCACTAGCAGTCACATGAAGAAAAGATCCTCTAGAAACTATATCAAGGGACTTCTTAGAATCCTTACCAAGGCCTAAGTAAAAGTGTTGAAGCAATATTGGGTCTGGAATAGAAAGTTCAGGGCCTGTAGTAAGAAGATCAATAATGCGATCCCATGAAGTTTCTAGAGATTCCTCCTCTAGCTGTTTAAAGCGTAGAACCTCTTCTCGAAGATCAATTACCTTAGAGATGGAAAAGAATTTGGATTGGAATTCAGAGCATAGCAATTCCCAATCTCCTTGCATACTTCCTACGGTTTTGTTGTACTAATGTTTAGCTTTTCCAGTCAAAGAGAATGGGAAAAGCTTCCATCGTAGAGTCTTATCAGACATGCCAGCAATGCGAAAGCATGCGTATCTCAGTAAGAACTCCCGTAGGTGTGAGTATGGGTTTTCATTGTCTTCTCCCGAGAAGGATTGTTTTTGGACAAAGTCTACCCAATACGGGCGCAGCTCATAACCAGGTGCTAAGATAGGCTCTGAAGATTCTAATGGCCTAAAGCTTGCGCTCGTGGGTTTAGCATATTGATTGATAGGAATGTGATCCATGCTAAACTAAAAGTTGAAAAGAAAAGGAAAGAATGAAAGAAAGAATGAAGAGAGGAGTAAAGGATAAAAGAAAAGAGGATAAAAAGGAAAAGAAAGGAGTTAAGCTAGGTTCGTAGTCAACTCAGCAAACCGTTTCCCCGGCAACGGCGCCAAAAAGCTTGTTGACACTTCTTAACGTCGCTACCAAAAATAGAGATAAATCCCTATCCCCAACAACGATGCTAAAAAGCGTGTTGATATCTGTTAACGCCCACTGAATGATCCGCAAGCGCACGGATACCGTTGTAGCTTTATCCTAGAGTATTCCAGGTTTCGTTCCACTGAGAAAGGTGTGAGATCAACTACGGTCTAACTTAACTAAGGGTAGCAGTAAGGTGAAGGTAGAGACTAGACTAAGATAGAACTAAAGTAGAACTAGGGCGACAATTAATAGAGTTGAGAGTAGCAATCAAGGTTGATGATAATAGGAGAGTAGAGAGGATAACTATGGTTTTCTCCTTCTAACTTGGGCAAGTCTATGTCTTATATTGCTAACTGGGGACATTACATAAGGAGAGACACCGACATAGGATGTAGATCTCCTTAGCAACCGGCCCCTACTTGGCCTACAAACGGGATAGTGGGATACATAGGATTCAACAGAGCTATAAGTCACCTCCGCGAGCTACCACCAAATCCGAATATAGGGTGCATCCACGATTATCCTAAGCCTAAGCACCATGCTTACACCTACGATAATACTCTAATCCCCCTAGGAAGAGAATAAAGCACTCAAAGAGAGTCGTGATCCGGATAAACAATATAGGCATAGAACTTACTTGATTAGAAGTTGATCACCGTGAGACGCCCCAGAGCAAGCTCAAGTAGAGCTTGATCCCGCCAAGGTACAAGCCGAAGAGAGAGGGCACCGACAGCCCGGCACCTCCTCCTAACTCTTCCCTCACTCTCCATCTCACTATTATCTAAAGACTAGATCCTAGAGAGGACTAATCTTCTCTTGATCTCTAGCCCTAGAGAGGTTATCCATTCGAGGGACACCTCTCAATTAGGGTTTGAGAGAATTGCAAATGAATGTGTGTTGCCCTGGGGGGGTCCTGCCCTCCTTTTATAGCCCGGTGGGATGAACGTGAGCCCTTGGATCAAACCGACTTCGATGGATGGCTGAGATTGAAACCCTAAGGCGGTGGAGCATATGGGCCGAAGCTGGGCCCATTTGGCCATTATGTGATTTGGCCAGTCCGGGCCTGCACCGCCGGGATCTAGCTCGGGGCCGCTCGCAGATCCGCTTCGCCGTGGTGTCTTCTCGCGCCTTACGGGAGTCTTCTAGTGCGGCCCTCGCGGTGAAATTCATATCGATCATCCGGAACTCCGAAAAAGGCAAATGATATGTCCGTTTCGATCGTCTGGACGAGCTCTTCGCAGTGGTGCATTCCAATTCATCATTTGAGGTGCTTGTAAACTGTCATGTTGGTCCTTTTTGATAGCTTTTCCGATGTGTACCTGCAGATACAAGGATTCACCAAAACTCGTGGAATTCCATTAGTGTAAACCCTAAGTCTATGTTGGTGATCTCCAATGTGCCTCTTTTAGGAGTTAGTTGACGGGTAAAATTGGTCATTAATAGCCGTCGGCGGCCGCCACGGCTTCCTCCATGCCGGCGGCAAGGGTAGCGGCTCCCTCACGCCTCTTCCTCGCGAAGCGGGCGACGCCGGCGACCAGCGGCGGCTCCTCGCGCCTCTTCCTCCCAGCGGCCACGTGGGCGGCGCGGCCATCTCCCCCCCGCCTCGTGCTCTCCCTCGCCCTCGCGGCGGCTTCCTCGCGGCGTGGGTGGCACGGCCGTCTCCTCCCCGCCTCTTGCTTTCCTTTCCTCGCCGCCTCCATGCCTCCATGCGTGCGGGCGGATCTGCGTCGTGGTCGTGCCCTCCTCGGCCGCTCCTGCTCCCCCTTCGACCTCGACGTCGGCACTGTGCACGAGGGCACGGCGTGCTGGTCGGTCGGCTCGACGGCCCACGGGCCGTGCCATGGGCCAAAGGCCGTGCACGGCCCGTGGAGGCACGGCCCGACAGTGCACGACGGCCCATCGAGGCACGATGGCCATCGGGTAAGACGGCACGACGTCGCGTCGGGCCGTTTGGGCGGCACGGCCCGCTGGCCGCCTATAGGGGGGGGAGGGAGGAAGATGAGGGGGAGGGAGGAGGAGGGAGGAAGGGGGGACAGAGAGGAGGGAGGGAGAGAGGAGAGGGCGCCAAATCAATAAATGAAAATTCAAATAAATTTGGCGGGGAAAATATAATACAGGCGGTTCACTTAAAGCAACCGGCCTGTGGAAATGGCATTTCCACAAGCGGTTGGTTATGTGAACCGCCTGTGGAAATACATTTCCATTGGCGGTTTTCGAACAACCGCCTGCGCCTGTGAAAAGGCGTCTCCAACCGCCCGCATCTGAGCCTCCGTGGTACTAGTGGTAATTATTTGTTGAATTCCCATGGGATAAATGTGAATAATATCTAAAATTGGTTCGAAAAAATCTACAATCTTGCATGACACTATGATTTTGGTGTATAATCATCCCATAAAAAATTTCAATGATTTTAACAAAGTAGTACCACACATTGCTCACGAATGCACACGCCTCACATAGTTATTAGTAACTATGTCAAAGGTATTGATTTGTGAACAATGTACGCCTCCACTTTATTAAAATAGTTTGAAATTTTTATGGCAAGATTATACAGCCATATTATGCCCACATACCTTTTTTTAAAGGTTTTTGTACCACTTTATGTTATTACTTTTTTTTGTCTGAGCCACCAAAAGACAAGTTCAAGTAATTCCTAATGAAACACTTAATTTTCTATCAATCTCCATGATGTGAGGTCTAATTGAACATGCCTTCTTTTACATATTTTGCCTTGTTTGTGGAAATTGGTTGGCGTCACATGTAGTTCAAGTTGGATTTACTTTCAAGACCGTGCAAAAAATCACTTAAATCTAGAAAATAGCAAGTCACTTCTAAAATTCTTGAAAATCATATGAGAAACTACTTAGGTAGCATACTACATTTGAAATTATGTTAGGGCACATAAAGATCAAGTAAACCACAACTATTATAATCTGCATATTAGATTAAATGTATTTTACCAAGGAAAAGAAAAGAAATTGGAAAAGGTAAAATAAAAATTCAATTCATCCTTTAAAAAGAAGTGAATAAAAAATTAAGTCCTAAATAAAGGAAATTAATATTAGTTGACTCAAAACTTAATTAAAATGCATAAATAATGCACTGAAAATGAATAATAAATGAAACTTAATTTCTAGAAAAAAAAAAAAAAAATAATTTCAGCCCTTAACGAAACAGCCCAGCAGAGGCCCATCTCAGGGAACCCTAATGGGAGTCAATCTCAGCCATCCATCTCCATCAATGGTCAGGATTCATCCGGCAGTGAGGACTCGTATATAAGCAGATGAAAACCCTAATCCCCACTCCCTCTTCTCAGTCTCTATTTTCAGAAAACACACGCAGCGGCCGCAATAGCAGGAGGGAGGGCGGCAGATGGTGTGGCACCGATGCGCTCGGCTCCGTCAATCTCGGCACGGGCTACACTCCCGGCGTAGAAGCACTAGCTGGCGAGCTCATGCTCGCCCCAGGGCGCGGCGGTCCGAGGAACGGCGCAAGTGACCGGCGGCAGCGACCCGACCTCACGAGCAGGTGCGCAGCAGCGGCCGACAGCCTCGCTGCACAGCTGGTGGTGGCATCGGCGACCTGGCCTAGAGCTGATGAGTAAGAGCCGCGCTGATCCGACTGTAGGTGGTGAACCTCTACTCCGCTCTACTCCGCTGCTCTACTCGGGCCAGGTACCCAGGTCGTCGAGAGGCCCTTCGCCGGCGACGGGCACCCACCAGGTATGCACGCCCCTTATTTCCCGGTTCCCCCTTTCTCTAGGCTGTGCGAAATCAAGCATTCAAACCCCTGCTTTGCTATTCGTGCGTACTACTGACTCCATTTTTTTTTTGCAAAAATTATGGAGAAGATTGGGTTGCCTTCGAAACCGTCCCTGCAGAGTGCTACCTGGGAGGTGGATGCATCCCACTGCCAGGGCTGTTCTGTCATGTCATCTTTTTTTTACTAGGAAGGTGAATCAAATCCCCTTGCAGCTATTGCTTACCTGCTGCCTTCACTAATGGATTAGTTCTAGTATAAAAAAATGACACATTTTAAAAAAACATTTTGGTCTTTGTTGACAAACAGTAGATGCAGATTTGTAGTAGTGGGTCGTCAACATGTCTGCAATTGAAGTGCTGCTTCGGGGATTCTTTGTTTATATTCGTAAATCTATGTGAGCGACTAGTAGTGCTAGCTCAAGTGCTACTGCTAGTTCTGTCAATTTCTATTGCTGTGGATATCAGATTGCAGAAGCTGGTTTTCCTGATTTGTTTCTCTATTTGTGTGAAGTGTCCTCACTGATACGCTGCTTCCAGGTATCAATCCTGTTCTGTTAGTCATTGACTTGCTGAATTTTTGTGTTCTTCACAATGTATCAGTATGAAACACTTATTGAAAAATATATATGTAGACTGTTTGGGCAGTGAAATTTATGTGATCTGAAACTACAAATAGTGTATGGTTGACATTGTTTTCTTGTATGTTAGTGCCCTGTAGGTTGATGTTTATTGGTGCACAATTTGAGCAACTGGTATTACAGGATGTGAGCAACTGGTGTAATATTTGTTTTATTATTGGTGTGATGTTCGGTTGGTGATTGCTTCTTGCTTATTGCAGACTGCTTGATTTTTTGCTTCAGGAACAACCATGGACAGAAGGAACTGAGTAGAGCAGCACTATTGGCGAGTCTCTCTTTGCCTCCCTATGTTTCCTCCTATGTTTCCTTTTCTACAGTTCTGCTCCTGTTCGTCCTGGATTATTATATATTAGGTTCATTAGTGATGTTTTCAAGTCAGATGGAAGCATGTTAGCGTTCATTAGTGATGCTTTATTATGATTCTCCATAATTAACGTTCTTGGAATGGAAATAAACAAAAATAGCTATTTGTTTGGCTGGATTGATACTTTTTTCTAGTTTTGTATCTTTCTGATTTTTTATTTCATCTGATCTTTACCTAGCTTAATGATCAAGAGCCTATTAGACTAGCTCAACAATTATTAATTTCCTACATTTGTTTTCCCCTTGTAGGCCCATGAACAAAGAGATACTAGTAGTAGCTTCCTGTATAATTCAGTAGTAACATACAACTCTACAGGATTAGTGAACATGAACAGAAATGTATATGGTTAGAGAACTACACAGCTATAGCATTAACATACAGTCATGATATTTCCTTCTGGTATGAGAACTACACTCACCATTTTCTGCAATTTCTATTGGGACTCTTCATATTATTCAAGTACTTCTACACTTTTAATAAATGACATCCCACAGTAACTCTTATTTCTTGTATATTATTAATCTTGTCATTCTAAAGTGCTTTCTGATTTATGGATGTGTGCTTATCCGGTTGCAGACAGTGGATGCAGAACATTGGAGGCATTATTGGTGGCATAGGAGCGGCTAGGGGCTTGTTCATTACCAGAATACTAGAAGGGTTTAACCAGCTTATTCAATTCACTAGTATTCTGAAGGGTTAATCAGAATACTCTCATGTACTGTCCCAAATTATCTAGTATTCACTAGTATTCTGAAGGGTTACCAGAATACCAGAATACTAGTGGCAATGTGTCCTCACCTATTGAAGGGTTTAACCAGCTTATTCAATTCATGTTTCTAGTGGCAATGTGCGCTCTAAATGTAAATATGTGACTTGGTCAGTTCTGATTATATGAATCTGGCATAAAAATTTGGTCATTAATGCAATGTATGTGTTGCTGTTGGGCTTATTTGACCTGCAATGTAGATTGACTAGGACATCAAGCGCCCTTTGGGCGCTCTACCATGAATAATCTACTACAATCTTGAATTTTAACAGGCTCAGCTTGTTACTTTGTCAATCTAATACATCTTGTTACTCTAGAACAGGACTATTTCGTAAAACCTATAACGATAAACTATATAGCCAAAAATAGAGAAGATTTTTTTAGTGTACATATGCATGATCTATAACAGGCTAAAGCCAGATATAGTTGAAGACAGAAGACAAATAAAAAAAATCAAAGCTATGTAGTGCTGCCTATAGCTACATCAGCAGAACTTCAATTGCAGCAGCTATACAGCTACAGGCAGCAGTAAAAATTCAAGCAAACATTCTGTAGTAGCTGTTTTCAGCTGCTGCATTTTCACCAGTGCACCATCACAAAAACTGCCTGGAACAACACGCTGAAGTTGCAAATGGTAGGAATAAATTGTCAACAATATTATGGTCTTTGAATTTACAAACAATAAATCTGTATAATACTATGGTTTCATTACTCTTAAGGTTTTCAGACAAATGATCCATTAGCAACACATACAAGAATCAGGTGGCACATCCCACATTACTACTGCTTGTTGTGATGGTTCAAAACACTAAGCATCCATAGGACTACAGGTAGACATGCTCTTAGGAGAAGGGACACATCTACTGGGTTAGAGGATGCTGTTAGTCTCGGAGAGCAATGGATAAGCTGTTGATGTCAAAATTATCTTCAGGTGCCTGCAAATGCAATATGGAGAGTTATTCTGCTTGCAAGCACTGGAGAGATTATCTAGTTAATTGGGAACTCTACATTTATAGATTCATCCTTTTTACATAGTACTGATGTATAGGATGAGAGGCACACTTCCCGTACATGAACCCTTTGTTGTACCTAAGAGAGCAAATACAGTATATAATTAAGTGTTATACATAAGTGCCCTAAACAAATCTTGAACGCCCAACTCAACAGGTTGTCCAAACAGTTATTGCCTTGTCTGAAAAAGTAAAAGAGATATAGCCATGCAGATGATTAAGTCAGAATACTTCACATATATTATTATTAATATCCAAGTCACCAGAAGTGGCACAATTAGCTGATAAAATTGGTGTTTCGATTTATAGACATACCAATGCATATGACGATCACAAAGAGTAATAGGGTATGAAGCAATATTGAAAAAGCAATTAAACCCCTCAAAAAGTTACAGTGGAATTATTTACTAATTGTAACAGAAAATGACTGCTCTGAACTAAAAGTTCAAAGCAAAATGTGATATCTTAATAGGAAATTAAACCTATTTCAATTTAATTAAGGGTTCTTTCATTGTCCAACAAAGCTTAGAACTCCAGCAATGAGAAGCAGTACTTGGAGGTAACAGTTAAATTAGATTATACTAAGGCATCTATAGCAGTTTGTTGAACCTTGATAGACGGATCACAATCTTGTAATTTTTCTATAGGAATAGAAGCATGCATAACTATTTTTTTTAATATCCTTTCCTCCTTTTGGTCACTCCAAACATTAGGATAAAAATAGATATACCTTGAAAGGAGCATGATTCCACTAAACCTTTTTACTGGGAGGGTGTAATAGCTTAACAACAATGTGTAAGATAAGAAGCTTTCTAATGAATATCACTGTTTGTCTGTTTCAGAAAATGATGAAAAGGGGTTAAAAGTGTTCTGATATTCTCATGTACTGTCCCAAATTTATAGTTCTCTCTTTACTCCGATTATTTCAAATCACTGACAGCATGTTTGTTCATAACAGGCAGGGGTTTATTATATGTGTGATCTAACCATCTTGTTTTCACATAAGGCAAAGTTACTACAGGGTTGGCAAGAAGTAGATACCAAATTTTTATTGACAGGAACTGTGCATCAGATCCACTCACCAAAATCCTAGCTCCATTCTCCAGCAGAAAACACAAAGGACGTTAGTTTCAGACTTCAGAATAGGAGATAGCAGAGTTGAGGATAAGAATAGTATGTTTATTCAGTAATGGCAAACACCAAGTACTATTCAGTAATGGCAAACACCAAGTACTGACCAATACACGGTCATACACAAAAGGGCTGGCTACAACCGCAACTGGTGGAGACAAATGGCGGGTGCTCTATTTTTGCGATTAAGCATCTTTGCTTGATCTGTGAAGAGAAAAATTATTAGAAGCATGGACGAAACCAAATGATATTAATCATCCTTAATCGAAGGCATAATATAGGCACATCCCTGCGCCGGCGTGCCACAGAGGTGGTTCTCACCGCTTATGGATCTCCAGGCATGGATCTGGTGCAGCCCATCGCTGATCTGACAGCTGGCGCCGAGACCCACGCGGAGGACCTTGCCCTCCATGTTGAACTAAGGGAACATGAGTCATGGAGAGAGGAAAAGAAGTTGCTCGACTGTACTGTTGATTAGCGTCGCGGCCTCCAGGTTGTTGCTATCACCACACGAGCACCCGCGGCGCCGCTGTGCAGCACCCGCGGTGCCCCTATGCAGCACGCCGCCTCCCCCACGGTCCAGGTGCGCCCCGCGAGGTAGAGCGGAGAGGAGGAAAGAGGCGGCGGCTAGGGTTTCAGGCACCATCCAAGCGTCGATGCGAGAGCGAGAAGAGGAGAGAAAGGAAAGAGGGATCGGGAGGGAGGGAGGGGCAGGCTGCGGCCTTGGGTGGGAGCAGGGGGTTTCTGAAAAGTTTCAAGGGGCTTTTCGAAACAAAGATTCGATTTTAGAATTTTTCCTTCTTCACATAGAAATAAAATTTAGTTTAGGGGTCTGTATGAAACATATTAGAACGCGTTTACTATTTTAGACAGATGAGTTGCACTGCGGGTTGATTTTACAAAACGTAGAGGGCTTTTATGTAAACTTTGCAGTGTACACGTGTCAGCGCGCGGATGAGCCACCAATGCTTCGAATTCTCTCGTTCCACCGAAGTCGAGTGAGTTTAAACCAACCCCGATTATTTGGCCTCGTGAACAAATCTAGCTTGAACTGGCCTAGACATTGTGGTCATTGATTGTAACGGTGGGTTGCAATGAAAATAAAAACAAAAAAATTATAGGTGCGAAAGAAAAAGCTATTTGGGCCAATTGGGCCGATTGTAAATGGAAATAATAATGAAAAGGTACATGTGGGTGGAATGTGTATTGCCACATTACTTGCCATGTCATCGTACACATGGCGTTATTTCATTTAATTGGTTATGACGACTTTAGTCTCGTCATTGCATCAATGACAGGAGAACCGCCGCCATCAGATCAATGACGATGTGTTCGGTGGTCACGGAAGGTGGGTAGTGACCCACCTTATTTGACGACGACCACTTCATCATCAGTAGCTGCACGCTGACCGAAAAAAAGCCGTTATCGTCATAATCTAATTGTCACAGAAGCCCAGGATTCTTGTAATATCCCCTGTCGAGCTTATGTTGGTGATCCTATATGTTCTTTCTGGCCACTTGGTCATTCCTCTCTGACCTCGTTTCTGATCACTCTATTTCCTTTTTCTTTTTATTCGAAGTGGTTGTCTCGGTTGTTTCTGGCGGTGTGTGGTCACTTGGCACGTCTTCTTGTTCTTCCACGCCTAAACCGAGCATTCGAGACAATACCTCCTATGTCCATTACAATATAGGTGCTATATGAAATCATCCCTAACTAAGTATATATAGTTATGAATGACTTCTATAAGCCGTGTACTAGCTTTTACCTCATCATCCTGTGTTGGATCATAGTCAGGGTCATTCAGCTCCAGACGATAAGTCCTATCTGGGCTAGGATGTGCATCGCTTGAACTATGGTATCCTTCAGAATTTGCCCGGTTGCTATTGCTTGAAGAACTGATCAACACTGAATGCAAGCAAACCCTAATTACTAATGCTATCGTTTGAAAAATATCAAAGAATAAGAAACCCTAACTAACTCTAATTAGTGTTTCTATAATTTACAACATTAATAACTAACTCTAACTAGCCAAGAGTATAGGTACTAGTATATGCAAGCTGTAGGTGACATTTATTAGTGCGAAAGTTACTGCATAGCAATTATTAAAAAACATCAAAGAATATTTACTTATGCAAAGTGGGGAGGGGACTAAGAGACGTCGACAAAGAATGACGACACGGCAGGGGACGGTGGTTCGATGGCAAAGAAACGACATGGTGACCTGTAAATTAATAATCATAACTATTAAATGACCCTAATTAGGAAACCCTAGTTAAGAAAAAAAGAAAAAGAAAGTTAAGTAAATAAATTATTAAACTAAATAAAATAAATTAATTAAATCACAGCCCTATTAACGAACTCGGTTATTTGGAGCAATGCCATTACAATTTCTGAACTTTGGATAAATACCATTACTATTTGCGTATTTTGAAACATGCCATTACAATTCTTCGCCTCCCACAAAAATGCCATCGTGGAGATGACTTGGGCCTCGCTGCAGGCGTATATGAATACGTATACTTCATTGCAGCCTCTTTCCCTATCACTGACGTGCGGGCCGAACTTGTCATCCTCTTCCTCCTCTTCACATTTTTTCTTGCTGAGCCACATCCACCTCCGTCCATGGCAAGCAGCAAAGCACTTGGCCGAGCCACGGCAAACAACACGCAAGCTGGGAGCTCCATGCCGGCCGAGAATCACGAGCTTGCCATCGACGCAGCCAAGGGTGGCGGCGGCAGAAGCAGCACCTCGCCATTGACGGGGCCACGAGCTCCATGCTGGCTGGGAGCTCTGCGCATCACCCAGGTCACGAGTTCCATGTAGGCCGCGTGCCCGAGTGCTCCGTACGCCGCACAAGCCACGAGCTCCATGCCGGCCGCGTGCTCCGTGCACCATCCAAGCCACGAGCTCCACGCCCGGCTGCGTGCTCGCGGGCTCCGCACGCCGCCCTAGGCCGCGAAGCTCAGCATGCCGGCCGCATGCTCCGCTGGCCACGCGGCGCCCCATCGCAAGCCACTTGCCCGCGTGCTGCTGCTGCTCGGCGAGCTCTAGTTGTGTGATGTTGCTGCTGCTTGCCACTGCTCGGGCCGCGTGCTGCATACTGGCCACCGCCTAGCCCACGAGCTCCTCGACCGTGTCCAGCCCACGAGCTCCTCCACCGTGTGCTACTGCTGTTGCTTGTCATCGACGGTGACAGATGCTGTTTAGGTTCGTCAATGGAAGATGGCAAGAGGAGGTAGAAGAATATGACATGTGGGACTTGTGCGTCGCTGGGATGGGGAGAGGGGCTGCAATGAAGTATACGTATTCATATACGTATTCACTGGGCCTAAATCATCCCCATACGTATTTGATAGCATTCTTGTGGGAAACGAAGAATTGTAATAGCATGTTTCAAAATACGTGAATAGTAATCGTATTTCTCCTAAGTTCAAAAAATTGTAATGATATGAATCCAAATAACGCAATTATAAAACTGTAGTTCATAATTATAACCATTAAATAACCCTAATTAGGAAACTAAGAAAGTTAACTAAATTAATTATTAACTAAAGAAACTAAATTAACTAAATCATAGCCCTAATAACGAACCCTAATTATGAAACCCTAATTAGTAATTATAACTATTATCACACTCCTAAATTAGTAAACGCAAATTCATTATAACATATTATCACACTCAAACTACTAAATTAATTTCTAAAGCATTGTTACTAAACATTCATAGTAAATAATAATTAAACCCTAATTACAAAGCACTAACTTAAATTTGCATTCGAACAAACTGGTAAGTGCAATAATATTGAGTCAATGCAATATTGTAAAGGAATTAATTTCTAAGGCAATGTTATTAAAAAAAAATATTACATACAAACTAATTGTCGGTGTTTCGTGAAACCACCAACTAGTAAATTTATAGATGCGCGTTTATGCCGGATGGTTCGCTAAGAGGACACGAGAAGGATACTAGTTCGGGCGTGAGGCCCCACGCCCGCTTCGAAAGGATCGTGTTACTTAGCGGTGGTTCGTAGTAGGGGTTACAACCTGGTTCGAGAGAGGGAGGGGCTCCCAAGTCTCGATTGAGCGAGGTGCCAATATCGTGGCGTGTGTGTGGTGTGTTTCGGTGGTTTTCGCTATTGACTTGAACCTGTCAAAGTGAAATGGCTCGCCCTCCCTTTTATAGATGAAGGGAGAGAACGGCCTTACATGAAGGGGAGTACGGGTGTGCCGCGGCGGGAAAAGAAAAAAAGGACAATGGTGGAGTGCCTCGCCCGCCATCCCGGGGTTAGGGCGTCCCTTCTTCCTTGCGCCGCACGCGTTGGTTCTTTGGTGAGGTCGCGTGGACGGAGTGTTCCGCCCATGCCTTAACAAAGTGGGCGGAGAGGCTGAACAGTTGATTAGAGCGTTTGGAGTATTATCCCAGAGTTAATGACGTTGTACGGTCAGGGAGTGGGTCGTGATGGACGGGCCGTCCGGACTGTCAACCAGGAGGGTGATTAGACGTCGAGCCACGCCCCGCCTCGACTAACAAAGTGCGGTCAAGGGGCCGAACCACGCCCCTGCTCGCCAACAAGCATCGGCGGCATCCGTTTCCATGCCCTCGCACCGCCGCACAAGGCGGTCAAGATGCCTTTCCCATCCCGCACGGGCGAGGACAGGAGGGTACGGTTTGACTGATCGCGTTGCGGCGAGGTCATGGCCCAAGCGTGGAGCGCAAGCCTCGGGCGGCTTTTCCGTGAAGACGCAAACAAGGGGTCGTGCAAGCCGCGGCCACCAGGCTACGACCCCGGGAGTCTTTTAGTCCTGCGGGGGTCGCACGAGCCGCGCGCCCTAGGGGTCAAGTCCCCGCGCATGGCATAGCGTGTTCGCGGGCTTCCGCCGCTGCCTCCTAGTGGGCCGTTGGAGCGTCGGCCCATCTGGTCCGGCTTTCATAGGCCGGTCACGGGCCGTTAATGATTTACCTGATCTTGTTTAGCCGAGGGCCCAACAGGCCGGTTGTTTGGCCCCCGACAGTAGCCCCCGAGTGCTTGCAGGTGTGGGCCCACGCCTGCAGGGACATGAAGTCGGAGGGTCGTTGCGGTTTCTCCGGTGGTGCGCGCGAGCGCACCCACCGGGTGTAGCCCCCGAGTCTCTGGGGACGTGGGCCACGTCCGCAGAGACTGAATCGTGCGCTTCAGGGTAGTGGGGTGCGTCAGTTTTGGATGTGCTGCTGGGCAGTCGCCCCTCTCCCCTTCCCACAATAATGTGCCTCCGGACCGTCGGGGAACCGAGGGGTCGCGTCGGCCTGACGGGCCTTGGAGACCGCGCCGGGACTTATCCGGGGGAGGCGTGTTCATAGCGTCGTTGCCTCGGGCCTGGCGTGGGATTAATGCGGCAGCGGCTGGAAGGCATTTGGGCATCGGGCGGGGAAGGCAGTGATCTTCCCGCCGCTTCGGTCGGGGGCGGACCTTGAGGTCTCCACGGCCCCTATAAAAAGGGGTCGTGGGCGCACGACCTCTCCTCACCCCCTCGCTCGCTGCCTCCCTCTTGTCTTCCCACTCTTCTCCTTCTTCCCTGCTTCTCCGTTTGCTTCGTTGCCGAGATGGAGAGACGTGAGCCGGCGAGAAGGGCCAGGTCGGAGGAGTCCGTCGAGTCTGCGGCCCGCAACGCGGCGGGCCGGGGACACGCAGGAGGCCGGCATCTCCCGCACTGCCAGATTTTGTCGGCGGGTTATGTCGCCAGCTTCCCAGGCGGCGGCCGAGCTGTCGTTTGGGCAAGGCGCTTATGCGCCATTTGCCAAATGGGCGCCTGAGCCGCGTCACTCCCCCCGCTTCGCACGGGTCGCCCTTGAGCGCATCGCCGCCCTTGAGACGGGGTGGTGGCGCTCGGCGAAGAAAACCGCTGGCCGCCCCGCCAGCAGCGGGAGGAGGCAGATTGCGCTTACGCCGGTGAGGGTTTTTCTGGGCCGCTACATCTCGCGTTTTTTCGTTCACTCTCGATCGGGGCCTCGCTCTTCGTGTCCCCGCAGAGGCTTTGGCGGAGACGGAGGCCATGGCGGCCATCGGGGGTCAAGCTCGCGGACCTCGCCCACGCCCCCACCGGTGACGTCCACGAAGCGCCGAGATGGCGCAGTCTGCGCCAATGCCTCGATGGTGCGCGCGTGCACCGGGCGCGGGTCGTCCGGCCGGGCGATGGCGGAGGCGCACTCCGCCATCGATATGACCGACGTCGCGGGCTTCCCAGCCGGCGAGTACCTAGAGGACTATGCCGCCATGCTGCCGGCGTACGAGGAGGCGGCGGGAATCGCAGTGGAGCTCTCCCCGGTGGATCAGCTCCTCGCCGGGGAGCTGTAGGCTAGGCTCGGTGATCTCACCCCCCCTTTTTCTTCTCCCTGAAAAAGATTCATGTAATGCAAAGAAGGGGGAAGGATTAATGAAATCTTTTGTTAGTTCTGCAAGTTGGTCCAATTTTTTTATTCTCTTAATCGTGAATAAGTTAAAACGTCGATAGAGAAGTCGTAAGAACGATCATGCGAGAATGAGTAAGCGCAAACGGTACGTTCGGGGAATCGACCCCCCATGAGCTGTGGGGTCGAACTAGTTCGCTCGTTTCAGTGTTGTGTTCGTGCGCATGTTCCCTAGGGGTGCGGGGGGTCGTACGCATTCGCCCCCAAGGTTTATTTTAGTTTGATGTTTCGGACATTTCTGCCCTCGAGCCCCCGGCGCCCCTGCGTTCGTGTGGGCCTGGTTTGGGGGTCGAGTCTTCTCCCCACGCGACCCTTTAGTGGGGTCGGAGGAGGTGGACAACGCTGTGCCATCCCATCGGTTGGGTCGAGACGCAGTGTCCGGCGAGTTGCTAGTGGGTAGTTCAAGTGAGGCCCAGGTTCCCAAGTCTCCCATCGAAAGGATCGTGTTACTTAGCGGCGGTTCGTAGTAGGGGTTACAACCGGTTCGAGAGAGGGAGGGGCTCCCAAGTCTCTGATTGAGCGAGGTGCCAATATCGTGGCGTGTGTGTGTGGTGTGTTTCGGTGGTTTTCGCTATTGACTTGAACCTGTTCATTGAAATGGCTCGCCCTCCCTTTTATAGATGAAGGGAGGGAACGGCCTTACATAAAGGGAGTACGGGTGTGCCATGCAGGGAAAAAAAAAAGGACAATGGTGGAGTGGCTCGCCCCGCCTTCCCGGGGTCGGGGTCCTTCTTCCCTTGCGGCCGCACGCGTTGGTTGCCGGTGAGGTCACGTCGCCGGAGTGTCTGCCCAAGCCTTAACAGTGGACGGAGAGGCTGAACAGTTGATTAGAGCGTTTAGAGTATTATCCCGGAGTTAATGATGTTGTACGGTCAGGGAGTGGGTCCTGATGGGTGGGTCGTCCGGACTGTCAACCAGGAGGGTGATTAGACGTCGAGCCACGCCCGCCTCCGACTAACGGTGCGGTCAAGGGGCCGAACCACGCCCCGCTCGGCCAACAAGCATCGCGGCATCCGTTTCCCATGCTCCCGCACCGCCGCAAAGGCGGTCAAGATGCTCCTTTCCTATGCCCTGCGTGGGGCGCAGACGGGAAGGGTACGGTTTGACTGATCGCGTTGCGGCGAGGTCGTGGCCCAAGCGTGGAGCGCAAGCCTCGGGCGGCTTCTCCGTGAAGACGCCGACGAGGGGTCGTGGCGAGCCGCAGCCCACCAAAGCTACGACCCTAGGAGTCTTTTTAGTCCCGTGGGGGTCGTGACGAGCCGCGCCTGGGGTCGACTCCCCAAGCATGGCATAAGGCGTCCACGGGCTTCCGCCGCCGCCTCCTAGTGGGCCGTTGGAGCGTCGGCCCATCGGGTCCGGCTTTTGTAGGCTGGTCACAGCCGTTAATGATTTGCCTGATCTTGTTTAGCCGGGGGCTCAACAGGTCGGTTGTTTGGCCCCCGACACTAATAAATAAAGAAAAAAAAAAAAAGAGATTGAACAAAATGCCGGCCCACTAGCGGCCGGGCCAGCCGGCCCACCGGGCCGACAAAAGAAAAAAGGCAGCAGCCACCGCCCGGCTCAATGAGGCCCAAAGAAGGGCTCTCGCCACACGCAGTTAGGCAGGCAGCACCGCCGCTGCTATCAGGAGGTAAACGGGCTGCCACCGCTGCAGACATGGCGGCACTCGGGTGGTGGCAATTGTGTGTGTACTTGTGACGGTGGTGGTGGCGCAGTCGCCGGGGCCGCAATGGAGGTGTGCGATGGAGCTACGGCGGGCGGCGGATGGCGGTGGTAGGGCTCCGGTGGGCGCGAGCAGGGGTGGTTGTTGTCGCTCCGGTGGCGGCAGGACCGGTGGTGACAAGGCGGGGCTTGGGTGGTGGCCCGAGGCGGCGCTTAGGCTTGGGTGGCGGACGGCTCACACGGGCGATGGCACGTGGCCGGGTGGCCGCGGCACGTGGCTCCGTGGCGGCGCGGGAGGTCGGTGAAAAAGGCGGAGACGACACGGCATCGGATGGGGCGTGGCACGTGGGGCGGAGTGAGCCGGGCGAAGCGACGCTGAATCCCAAGCCCTGACGGCGTGTTATTATTCGATTTCACACCCACCAGACTTAGGAAAACTTGGAGCACATGCTTGACCTATTTATAGGGCTTATTTCTACCGGGCGGTGGTCTTTAGGAGCCTTTGTAAAAAAAAATGTATTACATTTCTTTTTAAATAGGCAGGTTTAGAAAGAAAAGGACTTCAAATTTTTTTTTTTCTCTATGTAGAAAGAAAAGACTTAAATTTTTTTTATGCATGTTATATACACTGAAACTTTGAAAATTCATAACAAATGGTAGAAAAATCATAAAATAGAAAGTATGGAGTTTTTGGAATCCTTGTGAGTAGATATTTTTTAAAAAATATTTTTCTAAATTGTATAGAGCTATATACATAAAGTATATATTTCTTTTTAAATATTTTTCTAAGTTGTATAGAGCTTTACACATAAAGTATATATTTATTTTAAATTTTTTTGAATTGTATAGAGCTTTATACATAAACTCTCTATTTCTTTAAAATATATTCCTATTTCTTTTAAAGTCTTTATTTCTATTAAAGTCTTTATTTCTTTTGAAATATATTTCTATTTCTTTTATAGTCTCCATTTCTTTTAGAGTCTTGATTTCTTTTTAAATATATTTCTATTTTTTTTAAAGTATCTATTCCTTTTTTTCTCTATGTAGAAAGGAAAGGAATTAAAATCATCATTTTCTCTAAGCTTTATACATAAAATATACATTTTCAAAAAATTTATTCCATGTAGAAAGAAATTGAATTAAAATTTTTTTTTCTCTATGTAGAAAGAAAAGGACTTAAAATTATCCTTTTTTCTCTACGAAAAAAGAAAAGGACTTAAAATTATCTTTTTTCCCTATATGTAGAAAGAAAAAAGACTTAAAAGTATCCTTTTTCTCTATGTAGAAAGAAAAGGACTTAAAATTGGGTGATTTTTTCCTATAATTTTCTAAAACATGCTTAGGCGTCTCTCTGTGCAACACCAGAGAGCGATTCATGAGAAACATATAGAAATATATAACAGTAGTAGTGTAGGGTACAAATTATAACTAATAAATTATTTCATGACAAACAAAGTTTGCTTAAATAGAATCTTGCCAGCTACTGTTCTTCCTTCTCCATCGTGGCGCACCCAAAGTTTAGAATTTTATGGGATGCTTCGCTCAACATTCCTTGACTTAAAAGGATGGTCTATAAAGAGGGACATCTCGCTGACTAGTTAAAATCATCCAGGTCAGTTCCTAAAGGTTGTTGTTAGCCAGGGAGAACTACATGCTTAAGCCTACCGGTAATTTTCCTCTTATTCTTAGGAATGATCTATTCGGCATAGAAGACCTATGCAGCACGGTTAGCAAGGATCCATGGCTATCCACTGTGATTTGTTTGTCCTCAACTCATTAGCAACGAAACACAAGGGGTCTGAAATGAACCGTAGTTAAGTTCTCATATGTCCTCAATGCCAAAGTATGTATGGATTTCATCCTTATCATATATAGCCTCGCACCAAAAACATCGATGTTTTGTGTCATTCTCTTTTTGTACCTAGAAATAGTACAAAACCAGAAACCACTAATGTCATAAGTGTGCCATGTTCTGATCTGGTGTGATGATCCAGCTGCCAACTACTTGATAGTTTGTTGCTCAATTGTTTCCCCATTTGGAATATTCTGATCCATTAGCCATGTGATGAATCGATGTTTGTGTTCCTTCATTACTCAATCTTTAGTTTGCCCATGGTTATGATCGCATAGCTATTGTTGACGGTCCTTAATGCTCAAATCCAACCGTCAACTAACCTTCCAAAGTGATATAAAACAAACCATCTACCTAAAAGTAGGGCTTTGACTAACGAATTCCACGAGTTTGGGTGAATCAGTGGTTTTGCAGGTATACACTGGAAATGACACACTTTTGGGCTACAATACAACATAGAATGCAAGATTGGACGCCACGGCTATGCAGGGAGATTCCAGAAGGGACGAGAAGACTCTGGACTGAAGGAGAGGCCGAGCAGGCCCGAGGTGGGACCGGCCAGTCCCACCCCAGACCGGCCAGTCTGCCGTGGGGCCCACTCACGCCCGCTTCGTCCAGGTTGCTCCACAGCCTTTGAGGATTGATCTCCACCGTCCGCCAATGTCGGTTTGATCCAAGGGCTCACGTTGATTCACCAAGGCTATAAAAGGAGAGGAGGATCCATTCTGATAAGAAGAAGAGCTTTATCGAGAAACCCTAGTTAGGATCCCGGGAGGTGTCCCTTGAATGGATAACCTCCCTAGAGTTAGCATTCCAAGAGAGAGCTAGTTCTATACCTCTAGAAGCTAGTTCTATATCAGAAATAGAGAGATAGAGTCAAAGAGAGGGTTTTGGAGGAAGTATCGGCCTGTCGGTGCTGCCTCTACAGCTTGTATCTAAGATTGCTTTGGAATCGACTTCAGAGTTCAAGTAAGTAACATTGTTTACTTTGTTTACTGGTTTGTGACTCTTTTGAGTACTTTAATCCTTGTAGCTCTTGGGTTAGAGTAGTATTCGTAGTGTAAGCATGGTGGTTAGACTCTATTACTCGTAGATGCACCCTATCTTCCAGATTTGGTGGTAGCTCGCGGAGATGACTTTATAGCTCCGTTGAATCTTATATATTCCACTATCCTATCGGTAGGACTCGCAGGAGAATAATTGGTAGTTGAGTTACAGTTTTGCCTGTACTCCTCTATTCAATTCCGCAGTAAAGCAACCTAGACATACCTTACTAGAGCCTGAATTAGAAGCCTTAGTCGTCTTCTCTATATTCCTATCTTCTACAGCCTTATTTGCTACTCAGGTGGTAAAGTTGTAGTTTAGATGACCCTCACACATCTTCCTTTGGGTTCGATATTAAAACTGAGTATATTCATTCGGTGAAGTGCTACAACGTATCCGTGCGCTTGCGGAATTATTCAATAGGCATTAACAGATACCAACACTCTTGCACGTGTTGCTCGATCAAAGGTGTCATTATCGAGATTTAATGTAGGATGCTTTGATGTGCCTTGAGGACAATATTGTAGTCCGACGGGATGAATGATTTCTGTCCTATCCTACCAGTTCCATGTAGCCTGCCCTCATATCAAGACAGGGGCAACTATATTGCAATCTGGTCTTTTAGGCAACTGGTGCAGAATGGACCACTAGACTCAATGGCCTCTTCAATTGTGTACCCCTCTATTATGGCCGCCTCAGGACGAGCACGAGTGAATACATAGCCATTCAGTATTGACATGAACGCTCATATGTCCACATCTCATGCAAATACATAGGATCCAATGCCTCTATTTGTGGCACCAAATAATGCACCACAAGGTGTACTATTATATCAAAGAATGATGGCAGCAAACACATATAAAACTATAACACTGTCTTCGGTGTGAATTCTTGAAGAGACTCCAACTCATCGTGGTCGATTACTTTCTGTGATATCTTGTTAAAAAAACACAACCGTGTGATTGCCATCTTTAAGAACACTGGATTTATAGCACTGATGGCAATAGGGAGGAAAGTTGTCAGCATTACATGGCAATCATATGCATTATAGTTGGTAAGTGTAAGGTCTTTCATCAAAACAATGGATCTTAGGTTGGAGCAGAATCCGGATGGAACTCTCAATTTCTTCAACCACACACACATCACATACCAACTATCTGGGTTCAGATTGTAGCTTGCTGCCAGGAGGTGGTACTTTCCATTATCTAGAAGAACCGGATGAAGTTCGTGTTTTATGTCTAAATTTACCATGTCTAGACATGACTTTAGTCCTTCCTTTGTCTTGCCCTTTATGTCTAGCAAGGTGCCAATTATGCTTTTAAACACATTCTTCTAAGTATGCATACCGTCGATTGCGTGTCGTACATCAAAGTCTTTCTAGTATGGCAAATACTTGAAAATTGGCAGCTTAATCCCATACTACGTATATTGCTAGCTCGTTAGAGCTTAGATCTAGTTGCATAGAGCTCGGATCCATGCCTCCCAAGAGTGGATCTGCACGGACTCCACCCTACAGCACCACAGGCCATGGATTCTATTGACGGTGGATAGCGTCAACATTTTATATATCGAAAGGCATGAAACACATATCAATATCTAGAAGGCTAGGGGTTTATCTAACAATTTTCATGAGTTTTGGTGATTTATCAATTTTCAGGGACTGAACCAGAAAACACCGAAAAAGGGGCATAACTACAAATCTACATCACGGAATTATCCAAAACTCAGGAATACACTAAACTACTCTAGAAGGATCCAGAAGACACCGGAGCGAAGGAGAGGCGAGGCCACCACCAGGTGGGGCCGGCCGGCCCCACCTACCAGGCCGGCTGGCCTCCCATGAGGATAACTCTCTCCCCCCTTCTGGAATGTTCCTCCACCGACCTTGAGGATCAATCTTAGCCCTACGTGAAGTTGGTTTGATCAAACGGCTGTCGTGCATCCCACCGGGCTATATAAGCGGAGCCAGACCTACCCCTGGAAACCCTAATTCATTCCAATTCATTCAATACCTCATTCAAGGTTGAGCTAGTTGAAGATCAAGTCATCTAGAGCTTCAAGTTCTAGTTCCTCATAGCATTCTAGTTCATAGTTTAGCATAGTTAGATCTAGATTAGAGAAAGTCAAGGTGTGTTAATCAGTCTTGGATTCCAGAAGTTGTCAAGAAGAGAAGAGTCTGGTACAGTTCTTAAGCTTTTCTTTCTTATTGTATTATCTGCGTTCATATGATATTTACTAGCAACATTGTGCTTCATCTTAGTTTAATAATTATGTTCATTGTCGACTTCAATACATCTAGTTTAGTTGGTTTGCTATTATATTCATGCACTGGTTCGTATAGCGCTCATCTAGTTGATCATATGGTGAGTGGTATACAATATGTAGACATGGTGTCTAGATCTTTTGCTTATCTGTGGATATCCCCAGTCGTGCCGGGTAGTGAGGTAGATTGTGGGTGTGACAGACCCATTGAGTCCTTTGTAGGCCTTCCCCCGTACGGTGGATTGGTAGAGTGGGATTGTCAGGTTGAGAGGTGGTTCCTGTACTCATCTTTTCCTGTACATTGCTCCGATGTGTTTGGGAACTATAGTAGTATAATTTGACAATAATTACTAGATGTACTTGCACTAGTTGACTAGCTTTGACATGTAGTTAATTACATAGGAGTTATTTCTCTATTAATTGATTAGACAACGCTGACATGATTAGAGTGCTATGATGGATTAGTATCATTAGGAGATGACCTGATTAATGGCTCATTATTGTTATCATTATTATCTTTATCATATTATTTATCTTGTGACTTACCCCCTGTTATGAGTAAGTGTGTATGACATTGGTTACATCGTCTATTCAATGCATCTACATGTTATCAATACTATGAAGTAGCTTCTTACCAATGCCTTCCCAAAGTAGTAGAATATAAATGACAACCTGGTAATACTCTAGGTAAAATGCTACAATGGTATAATTATCTATCCGCTTGCAGAATTGTTCTTAGTGAATATTCATCTTTATTTATTTACGCCTAGTCACATAAAAATGATAAGATTTAGTACTAGAGTTTATTCTTAGCTTTACAATTAGGGATGACAACCTAGTTTCATAGTTAGGAGTAAGGGTAAAGAGGCTAGTGGCTAGTTGCTAAAGGCAAGTTAATTAGTACCAATATTTTTAGTGTCATTGCGTGGGATAAGAAATTGAGATTTATTGCAGTGACGTTAGAAATGCCAACAAGCATCTTTGCGCCGTTCTTCGGGAAGGCTAATAAACTTAGGAAAAGTATTGATAACATATATGCATTATGAATAAGACTGATCACCCTATTGTCCTCTAACTCAAACAGGCTTACCCTTGTTCTATCTATTTGTATATCTTATGCAGGGTAATGAATGAATGAATGGATTTGCTCTCCCAGATAATTACGTTGAAGATCCAGAGAGACTCTTACGAAGAAGGAAGTTTGCTGATACGAGGGACATCTTTGAATCACCATCAAGAACACCCTCCACCAAAGCTCAATCTTCAAGGCATCAAGCTCTAACATCTGAAGGAGAAGAATCAGAAGAATCAAGAAATTTAGCACCAGCTTTTTGAAGCTATGGTCGGAGAAGACGCTTACGCGAAGTTTCTCTGCTCCAACAACCGCCAACATCCGCAGACTGGACCTAACGTCAATATTGGTGACAATAGATTTGAACTCAAGCCTGCTCTTATCACTATGGTTCAAGCTAGTCAATTCTGTGGAAAGGCTCAAGAAGATGCAAGTGCACATTTACAACACTTTCTAGAGATTTGCAGCACCTTCACTATCAGAGGAGAATCAAGAGATGCTATGCTACTCCGCCTTTTCCCATTTTCACTTCTAGGAAAAGCAAAACAGTGGTTCTACAATAATAAAGAAACCAACACTACATGGGACAAATGCTCTACTACTTTCCTAGCGAAGTTCTTTCCTACGGGCAAGACTAATGCTCTACGTGGGAAAATCTCAAGCTTTCATCAACAACATGATGAATCGTTCGCCGAGGCATGGGAACGTTTTCAAGATTATATTACAGAATGTCCTCATCATGGAATGGAGGATTGGCTACTTATGCAGACCTTCTATCATGGGCTAGTCTCTAGTACCCGTGAATCCATGGATACTGCAGCTGGAGGAGCTTTCTTGTCACTTAAGCTCGCCGATGCAACAGCACTTGTAGAGAAGATGGCCTCAAATAAGAGTTGGAATGAAGAACGTGTGCAACCCCGCAAGAGAGGAGGAGGCATGCATCATATTAAGGAGATTGACATGGTCACTGCAAAGCTAGACCTCATAATGAAGAAGCTTGACAGCAAAAGCAATGAGAATAGAGAAGTCATGCACATTGATGACTCCTGCAAGATTTATATAGGTCACTCAGGAAGCAACTGCCCTACACTCCAAGAGGATGTGAACTTCATCAACAACAACACCAATTATCGTCCTCAGCAAAATCAAGTATAGAATCAATCGAATCAACGGTGGAATCAACCCAATCAAGGATAGAACCAGCAAAGGCCTAACTACCAAGGTAACAACCAAGGTAACAATAATTTCAATAGCAATTTCAATCAACCACCTTTAAGAGAAGTAATTTCCAATCAGAATAAAGCTATAGAAAATTTATCTAAGAGGGTAGCATCCAATGATAAAGTGCTGGAAAATATAAATACTAAAATGGATAGTCTAACCTCTACTATTAAGAACCAACTTAGCTTTAATAAAATGTTAGAATCACAACTAGCTCAGCTGGCGGCCGCTGTTCCACCGATCCATGAAGGTAAGATTCCTGGGCAACCCCTAGAGCCCGAAACCGTAAATCTTGTTGATGTCCGTGCAGGTTACTACATAGAAGGAATGACAGAAGGATAGAAAGATGAATCCATGCCACTTAAGAGAGAAGATCCAGGAAGACCTGTGATTCCCATCTCTATTGGACAACACGATTTCTCTAAAGTCGTCTGTGACCTTGGTGCTAGTGTCAACATCATGCCAAAGGTAATCTTTGATCATATTTTTCCCTAGGCAACTTTGTTGTACACGAATATGTGCTTGCAGCTTGCAGATCAGACAGTTAAACATCCTGAAAGAATCCTAGATGACGTATGCATACGAGTGGGACAATCATATGTTCCAGTAGACTTTGTGGTTCTGGATACCGGCAAAGATCCGAAGAGTCCTATCATCCTAGGCCGACCATTCTTGAGTACTACAAAAGCAGCCATCTATGTAGACAGTGCAACAATATGTTTCACCATCAAGGGCAATAAAGAGAAATTCAGTTTCAAAGACAGGACCCTTGAAGATCCTATCAACACTTACCATCTAGAGAAGTCGATATACAGAGAAGAAGAAGTACGGAAGACCTGTCCAAAGGGAAAGAAGAAGAAGAAGAGGCAAGAAGGAAAGAAAACTCAGATAGTCAAAGTAACAGAATACAGACAGGGTCGTCACTCAGCTTTGCCAGTCATAGCTAAAGATCCTGGTCTACCATCAATAGAGTGCACCATTGGATAGAGCTCTTTCTACTCAGCCATTTGCGACACTGGATCAGCAGTCAACATAATGTCAAAAGAGGTATACAATACACTATTTAATGAACCGATCGACCCTACATATATTTTGCAGCTGGCAGACAACACAACACGAATCCCAGAGGGACTAGCAAGAAACATCATGGTTAAGATCCACACCCATTCTGTCCCTACCGACTTTATGATCTTGGATATGGGAAAAGAAGAGAAGACACCTATCATACTTGGAAGGCCATTCCTTAGCGCCACCAAAGCTATCATCTACAATGGAACAGGCCAAGTCCACTTTCACTTCCCAGGAGAAAAGGTACGCTGTTATTTTAGAGATTATAACTCTCCTGGATTACCAGCTTTCACCAGGACCAAGAAGAGAAGCCAGCGCCACGCCTTGAGAAGAAAAGTTGAGGAGGAGAAAGCAAAAGAAAAATCAACTACAACTGAAGAACATCCACAACCAACCAAAGTATGGAAGAAAAAGGGGATCTCCTCAACCGAATCATCAGCATTAGAAGAGGTAACATCTGGGTCCCCATCAGGATCCACTGAAGAACCCTCAACATGATGACCACAAGAAGTCTTGTTCGGATGACTTTAAACTCCGTACCCTCGCCATAAGGTAACAATAGTAGTTATCTAATTACTCTAGTATATTTATTCTTTTGCATGTTTAGAAAAGAAAATAAAAATTCTTTACTGCTTTATTATAAAACCTTAAAAAGCTCCAAAGGATTAGGCTTATGGTTTACCCCGTAAGAGTATTCACTATGGTAGCACAAAAATAAATTCCCTTTTCTTTGCATTATAAATAGAAAAGCACAAAAAAAATATATAAGAATCATGCTACATATTCATATCTGCTCATAAGAATAATCAATTACTCATCCGGGCCGACCGCTAACCCATTATCATATTCGAGCCTCGAGTTTTGGTTTTCTTTTTGGAGTACACCTTTACAGGACTATACAATTAAGGAGTGAGACAGGACAGTGGGTCACCGCTGCTAAACTTACTCTAAAAGGATCATTCAAGCGAAATATGGCAAACATCTAGCTTGGGGGAGGAGCCTCCCCTAGTTATCAGGTAACTATACCTATGCGATTTATTGAGTCTGTTTTGTAGTTATAAAATACCAAAAATATATGGACACATGAAGGTCCACGTCTGTTGAGTCTTTTAAGAGTTTTTAGTTAAATAAAATCTGAAAAGCAATAAAAAGAAGTTTTAATCAGTCCTAGCTAATTAGAATGTGAACTAGAAGTTTTGTCTTGAAAATGATGAATAGTTGCTCTGTTAGAATTCTTTCAAGT
This sequence comes from Chrysopogon serrulatus, assembly GCA_015844335.1. Taxonomy (NCBI): domain Eukaryota; kingdom Viridiplantae; phylum Streptophyta; class Magnoliopsida; order Poales; family Poaceae; genus Chrysopogon; species Chrysopogon serrulatus. The sequence continues at coordinate 160,582 of JADLZL010004195.1, forward strand.
ACCTAGTTTTCAACCTTGAGTTCTCCTAAGTTTTAGACATAATTGCTTTAACTTAATAATTTACTCTGAACCTGAAACTTGTGGAGTAATATACTTGAGCTAAGTCTAGACGATTGACGGATATGATATAAGAAGAGTTTGAGCTACTATTTATCTTATTCCTAATGATGCTAAATTCTGGAGATTTATCTTTTAAAAATTTTAACCTTTACATGATGAGCTCTTGTATGACAAAGTTGAATTGCTACCAAAGCCATATATGATACATACTTAGAATAGGAAACCTTTGCTCATTTATGCTACTTGCTGTGCATTGAGTTTAGTCAACCTTTATTGTATACTTAAGAGAGTCTTGTCATGCTTTTAAAATCAAGATCACTCACACACTCCATTCACATATGCATTACTCTTACTTTGAGAGTAAGTGCAACCATTTTCCACTTTTATCCACTTCCACCTCAAAATATTTCTCCTACACTGGGAGAGAACACCCAAAAATATACATAAACCCATAGGACAGCCTTTGTTTATTCCAAGCTCTTTATTGATTATCTCTTCAATCAATTATTGTATCTAAGGATGCATGTGGCTATGCAAAATAAGAAGGGAGTAAAAGATGGACAAGTGTCCCAGCATTAAAACAATGGGTACTCAAATACCCACCTCCCAATAAAAAAAAAAAAGGGGAGGAGAGAAAGAGAATAAAGATAGCCCATGTTTTCCTGAAAAATCTTATACATCTACGAAAGAAAAGAGATTTATTCTGAAGAGCAAAAGTAGAATTAGAATTAGCCACCACATATATACCTATCCACCATATTCCACACACATGCATATCTTGGTTTGATTGTATGACTCGATTCTCTATAGATCCATTGTTTGACTTTACAATATATGGATTGCAAGTATGCTTATCTTTGTTTAATGCCACTCCTACAAACTCCACTATAATCCCTAGATTTAGGAAGGCATAACATCATGAATGCCTCAGTAAAATCCACAAATACCACATACTCTGAGAGACTGAGGGTGTCATACGATTAAGCTCTGAGTTTTATTGCAAAAACTTACAAAACTCTGGAATAATAGTTGAGTGAAGAATTCGAGACATAGTGCTTAACTTGATTGTTCTGTCTTTCAATTACTCAAGACCCACGTAAAGGTTAAAAGCTCCACAGTTAAGGGTAATATGGGTAAGTTTAAAGGTTAGAGCAATTTTGTTTAATCCAGTGGAAATTTTTGCTTGAGAGCATGTGTACTTGTCAGAATAAAAGCATTGTAGCAACTCCTGAACCAACTCTAGGTTTTGCTAAGGGACTAGCAAAAGGTAAGCTTGGGGAGTTATTGACGGTGGATAGCGTCAACATTTTATATATCGAAAGACATGAAACACACATCAATATCTAGAAGGCTAGAGGTTTATCTAACAATTTCCACGAGTTTTGGTGATTTATCAATTTTCAGGACTGAACTAGAAAACACCGAAAAAGGGGCATAACTACAAATCTACATCACGGAATTATCCGAAACTCAGGAATACACCAAACTACTCTAGAAGGATCCAGAAGACACCGGAGTGAAGGAGAGGCGAGGCCACCTCCGTGGGGGGGCCGGCCGGCCCCCACCGCCAGGCCGGCCGGCCTCCCATGAGGAGAACTCTCTCCCCCTTCTGGAATGTTCCTCCACCGACCTTGAGGATCAATCTTAGCCCTACGTGAAGTCGGTTTGATCAAACGGCTGTCGTGCATCCCACCGGGCTATATAAGTGGAGCCAGACCTCCCCCTGGAAACCCTAATTCATTTCAATTCATTCAATACCTCATTCAAGTCATTCAAGGTTGAGCCAGTTGAAGATCAAGTCATCTAGAGCTTCAAGTTCTAGTTCCTCATAGCCTTCTAGTTCATAGTTTAGCATAGTTAGATCTAGATTAGAGGAAGTCAAGGCGTGTTAATCAGTCTTGGATTCGGAAGTTGTCAAGAAGAGAAGAGTCTGGTATAGTTCTTAAGCTTTTCTTTCTTATTGTATTATTTGCGTTCGTATGATATTTACTAGCAACATTGTGCTTCATCTTAGTTTAATTATTGTGTTCATTATCTACTTCAATACATCTAGTTTAGTTGGGTTGCTATTATATTCATGCACTGGTTCGTATAGCGCTCATCTAGTTGATCATATGGTGAGTGGTAGGCAATATGTAGACATGGTGTCTAGATCTTTTGCTTATCTGCGGATATTCCCAGTCGTGCCGGGTAGTGAGGTAGATTGTGGGTGTGACAGACCCATTGAGTCCTTTGTAGGCCTTCCCCGATGCGATTGGATTGGTAGAGTGGGATTGTCGGGTTGAGAAGAGGTTCCTATACTCATCTTTTCCTGTACATTGCTCCGATATGTTTGGGAACTATAGTAGTATAATTTGACAATGATTACTAGATGTACTTGCACTAGTTGACTAGCTTTGACATGTAGTTAATTACATAGGAGTTATTTCTCTATTAATTGATTAGACAACGCTGACATGATTAGAGTGCTATGATGGATTAGTATCATTAGGAGATGACTGATTAATGGCTCATTATTGTTATCATTATTATCTTTATCATATTATTTATCTTGTGACTTACCCCTGTTATGAGTAAGTGTGTATGACATTGGTTACATCGTCTATTCAATGCATCTACATGTTATCAATACTATGAAGTAGCTTCTTACCAATGCCTTCCCAGTAGTAGAATATAAATGACAACCTGGTAATACTCTAGGTAAAATGCTACAATGGTATAATTATCTGTCCGCTTGTAGAATTGTTCTTAGTGAATATTCATCTTTATTTATTTCTGCCTAGTCACATAAAATGATAAGATTTAGTACCAGAGTTTATTCTTAGCTTTACAATTAGGGATGACAACCTAGTTTCACAGTTAGGAGTAAGGGTAAAGAGGCTAGTGGCTAGTTGCTAAAGGCAAGTTAATTAGTACCGACATTTCTAGTGTCATTGCGTGGGATAAAAAATTGAGATTTATTGCAGTGACGTTAGAAATGCCAACAGATTCCATGGAGAGCAAAGGGAGAAGAAAGCGGAGGAAGGAAGGGGTTGCGTGAGCAGTAAGGTTTTTTGTCCGCTATCAAGGGCCATCACGCCGCAAGCCGGATGGCGGCGATAGCAGCCGGGGGCAAGCATGACGGGTTTTGTTGCAGCGGTGACGAGTGCCCCCCGGGTCGCCTCAAAGGAGATGACGTAGGGCAGTTCGAGGCATTTAATTTCACGAGAGGATGAAGTTGCTAACTTTTAAAACCCAAGAATGGATGGAGGAATCGAGTGAAAGTCTAGAACTGAAGTATGAACTCCACGAGTAAGAGTAGAGAGCTTGAAATGGCTCGGGCTAAAGGAGGGGAGGAACGCAAGAATGGCATATACACTACTACAAAAAGGACATTTCGTTGATGCGGCAAATGAGATTTAGTCTCGGTAAATTTTTTGTTTAGGACTAAAAATGATTGAGTCCCGGTTGGTAGTACCAACCCGGACTAAAGGGTCTCCATTAGTCCCGGTTCGTGTTACCAACACGGATTAAAGGTCCTTTAACCTTTAGTCCCGGTTGGTAATACCAACCGGGACTGAAGGTATACCCTTTAGTCCCGGTTTGAGACACGAACCCGAACTAAAGGGACCTTTGGTCCCGGTTTGTATCTCAAACCGGGACTAAAGGTGCTTGGAGAGCGAATCTAAAAGGAAAGTGTATCTCTTACATGTCACATGAGCGGTGGGGTTCAAATGGTCAGTACGTGCAAGTTAGGACTAAAGTGGATGGTCTAAGTTCGAATCCTAGCACCACATCTATTTTTGTAGAATATACCACCTTTAACCCCGGTTATAGGAACCGGGACTAAAGGGGCTTGAGGCCCAGGATTAAAAGCCTATCATGTAGTAATGATAGCCTGTGTGGACCTCTTGTCCCACGGGTGGGACCTCTACTCCAGATTGTTGTCTGCAACCGGGAATAAAGGTTGTCTTCTTTTTCCGGTTGGAACCATTAACCAGGATTGAATGTTTAGTGCTAGTTGGTTCCTCTAACTAGGATTAGAAAGATTACTTTTGGTCCTGGTTGGTGGCTCAAGTCTCCTCCTACGAAAGCCTGCGACGCTAGCCATTGGGCAGGGGACTTTTGTCCTAGTTGGTGGCTCCAATGAGGACTAATACTTCATTTATTTAGTCTAGAGTCCAATTCTAACCGACACTAATAAAGCCAGAAGCCAGAAGTCGTATCCTCTATTAGCTAGTGTGAGAGTGACCGCAAACAATGGATAAGGGAATTGTCCCCCCCAAAAAAAAAAAAGAATGGATAAGGGAGTGAGCAGGCACATATTTTCTGGGTAGCCCACGATCAGAGATCGACAACAATTCACCGAATGAATGTAAGGTAGCGCTCCTACAGTCCTACGCATTGGCCATCGGATAATGCCAACGGCGAACGGCATTTGTACTCATCATCATTATTAACGTGTACACCCTAGGGGCCGAGCGATACTGAGAGAGTCCAACGGTTCTCTTGACATTAGAAGTAATTCTAACTGACAGTAAAGCCAAAAGCCAGAAGTCCTGTCCTCTATTACCTAGTGTGAGAGTGACTGCAATGCAAGAATGGATAAGGGAGTTGAAAAGGCATATTTTCTATGAATAACGGTAGCGCTCCAGTGCCATTGGCCAACGGATAATGCCAAAGGCGAACGGCATTTTTACTCATCATCATTATTCATTACTATCGTGTACACCCTCGGGCCAAGTGATGTGCTGAGAGACTACAGCGGTTCTCTTGACACAAAAAGTATATATATACAGACAGTTACATACACGCCAATGCCAACACCACCTTCGTTCCAAACTTGCTCGATTCCCCTCGCGAGCCTCCTCTCCGTCGACCAACCTCATCACCACCATGCCAGCCACAATGAGCAGCCAGGCACATCCAGAAACCACAGGGAGCACCGGTGGCACAATCCATAACGCCCGGCACTACCGGACATGCAGCCTGAAGCTGTGCTACCACTTGGCCGTTTCTTACGCGCTCTACCTCTTCCTGCTGCCCGTCGCCGCCGCACTCCTGCTCCGCCTCTCCCGCCACTGCGGCCCAGACGACCTCACCGGGTGCGCGCGCTCTGCGCTTACCGCCGCCGCGAACCAGCCCCTCACCATGGCCGTCCTGGCCCTCGCTGCCGTCCTCGCTACTGTTGTCTACCTCACCATGCGCCGGCCGGCCGTGTACCTGCTCGACTTCGCGTGCTACAAGCCCGGGCCGCGGCGGGGGGCAATGTCACCCACGATAACCTTGTGTTTCAGCAGAAGGTCCTTGACCTGTCGGGGTTGGGACAAGAGACCTACCTGCCCAAAGCCATCCTCAACTCCCCGCCCAACCCGTGCGTGGCGGAGGCCCGCGCCGAGGCCGAGGCCATCATGTTCGGCGCCGTCGACAAGGTGCTCGCCCAGACCGGCGTCCTCACTACGGACATCGGGATCGTCGTTGTGAACTGCAGCGTCTTCAGCCCGACGCCCTCGCTGTCCACCATGATTGTTAACCGCTACAAGCTCCGCGGGAACGTGGCCAGCTATAACCTTAGCGGCATGGGCTGCAGCGCCGGGGTCATCTCCATCGACCTCGCCAAGAATCTGCTCCGGGTAACTCAAAGCTGCTCGTACGTGGGGCAACTGCTTGGCGCGAATAATGAATGCACAAGTCCATCAACTGATCGATCCATGTATATATGCATTGCAGGTGCACCGGAACACGTACGCGCTGGTGGTGAGCCTGGAGATCCTCTCGCTTAACGGCTACTGGGGCAACAACCGCTCGATGCTCATGTCCAACTGCCTCTTCCGGATGGGCGGCGCGGCGGTGCTCCTGACCAACCGCCCCACGGAGCGGCGCCGGGCCAAGTACCAGCTGCTGCACGGTGCGCACGCACCACGGCGCCGACGACCGGGCGTACTGGTGCGTGTTCCAGCAGGAGGACGAGACGGGCCGCGTCGGCGTCACGCTGTCCAGGGACCTCATGGACGTGGCCGGCGAAGCGCTCAAGGCGAACATCACGGCGCTGGGCCCGCTGGTGCTGCCCATGTCGGAGCAGATCCTGTTCCTGGCGTCGCTGGTGGCGCGCCGGGTGTTCGGCGTCCGGGGAAGGCAGAGGCGGCCCTATGTCCCGGACTTCAAGATGGCGTTCGAGCACTTCTGCATCCACGCCGGCGGGAAGGCGGTGCTGGACACGGTCGAGAAGAGCCTGAACCTCAGTGCCTGGCACATGGAGCCCTCGAGGATGACGCTCTACCGGTGGGGGAACACCTCTAGCAGCTCGCTCTGGTACGAGCTGGCGTACACGGAGGCGCAGGGGCGCGTGCGGCGCGGCCACCGCGCGTGGCAGATCGCGTTCGGGTCGGGATTCAAGTGCAACAGCGCCGTGTGGCGCGCGCTAAGGACCATCGATCCGGCCAAGGAAAACGCCGTCGGGAATCCCTGGGTGGAGGAGATCCACAGCTTCCCCGTCGAGGTGCCCAAGGTGGAGAGCGTCGTCGTGTCATGACTCATGACGACTCCTGAGGAGGACGACGCTGGCGTAATAATAGGAAGCCGTACACATACGATAAATGTAGTGATGGATTGATAATAGACTTACAGGTTTGGAGCTTGATTTGGCAGTGAAACAACGACCGCAAACTATATATACGTACCATCCCATATTAGTTATTGTTTACTACGTTTGATCAATAAAGTATTATTTATATTAAGTTATATATATTTCCTCGTTGTTTATTACTTGACATCATTCAGTCCCATAAAGTTGTGACTAGTGTTCCTCCTTATTTGTAGGAATCAAAGCTCCCTGAAGATGTGCTGAATATATGATTTGCCAATGAACTGAACTTGCTGGGCTTGTTGACATTCTGATTAGGCATACAGGATGTGTTAAATTTACTAGTGCATGCGTGGTTCGTTTTATAAGTTGCAACCCCTATACAAGCTGCATCCCAGGCCTAGGAGGAAATTGAGGTGTGATTTTTGTGAGATTTCAGTTCAGCTAGTAGCTGTATGTTTCAGTTCAGCTAGTAGCTGCACCAAATTGGCCCAAGAAATTTCTTTTTTTTTTCTGGTTAATTGTAAAAGATAAAGACATTCTCGGCTGCATTTTCCAGTTGAAATATGTCCACAATGTTTGTAATGAGGATCTTATACCGTCTGCTTGTTTCCTACAGTTTACAATCAATAACTAATTACCTTCTTTCTCACAGGAAGCTGCGGTGAAGGTTATCTTCAGGATTCTAAAGGGCTGCTGCTCGACAAACACCGACATGAGAATGGGCTCTCTTTTCATTCGTGTTCAGATAGATTCAGAGAAAGTCAGCAGCTCTCCTGTTTTCGGTAGTTAGGTTTCTTGCATTCTTCTGTCGGGAAACAGTTTGTACTGGTCTTTCAGCTTTAGAACTTGCAATTTGCTGAATGATATCGGTTGTATGGTCACCAGCTTCATCCCTGCGGTGATAACAAGAACGGGAGATGATGTTTTACTTGAGTCCTTGACCCTGATAGATCAAATACAGCAATCGATGTATGCTGATCTTAGATTTTAGTCAGAAACTGAAAATCATGGTTGTTTCTGCTATTATGCTGAAGCCTGAAGCTCTTCCTTGCGCACATAACCATGTCAGTTTCAATCATGACCTGAAAATTGCATCCCTTGTGTATTGATGCTGAAGCTCTTCACGTGTCACTTTCGACGCACTGCTGCTGCGTGACTTATTTCCAGCAAATGATTTGAAAACTACGCATGGGGAGTTGCTCCAAAAAAAAAAAAAAAAAAAAAAAAAAACTAAAGTTGGGGATGGAGCGGGTCGATCCAGACTTTGTCCCCTGTTACAGTTGCTTTCTGGAAATCATGCCTGTCTGTTCAGCTCATTTCCGATGAGTCACGAACTGCCAAGTGCAGCTCTGTTCATGCCAAGATCATATAGCAATAGCATGAAGGATCTTGCTCAAAAATTGCTGCGCGTTATGTCACAAAAATCTGAACCAAACACCAAGTCTATAACACACGCATATTACATTTATAAAATCTAATTAATTAAAGTTTATAACACACTGAGTCACACTTGAAACATAAACGCCGCCGCCACCGCGAATGGGAGCGCCGCCGGGCCGGATCTCTCCTCCGCCACTGCCTTCGCCGGATCTATACGGTGCTTCCGTTAGCCTGGGACTGGTGACGAGAGATCGCGTGCCCTGGGCGCCAGCCCTGCTCTCGCCCCACCCATCGCTGCCGCAGCCCTGCTCTGGCCTCAGCCATCGCCGCCGCAGCAGAGAGAAAATGAAGAAGAGAGACTGACAGAGGCAGAGAAATATCACGTATACTATACTAATTCAATCATAATCAAAGAATTTATGTTTTATTATTGATTTACCATTGTAACCTTAATTACAAAAGAAAATTTCAAAAATAGTAACATCATATTTTTTCGATGTGCTAATCCACTCAAATTTTACTACTCTCCTGGTGCCTATGGTCTCACCATTTAGTATGCACCTGGTGCCTTTTGGTGTCTCTCTATTTGGTGCCTCTTAGTGCCTCTATCTTTTCAATCGTTGGATCAAGCATCGTGAGCCATCCAAATTCTCTACAACCATAGTAAAAATTCTTTTATTATAACATAATAGATATTCAAGCGAGGAGGGGGAAATTAAAGGGGCCAGCTCGCGCTCACACTGCACAGGACGAGGACACACTACTCTCCGCCATCCCAGCGTTGAGTCTTCCTGTGGGGGTGGCCGCCCATGAGGCTGAAGATCCATACTTGGTATCTCGCATGACAAAGTCTATCATCCATATATAAGGTTGACATTGATAAACAGATCATGTGATGCTTACGAGCATTGGAGACTATACTATGTTTCTTGGTTATAATTCTCTGCCCTGTGCCTTTCTACCAAGGATTTTCCAGAGTTGTGTCCTGACTCCTGACTCTACTTATGTTACTAATGGCTCTGATGAGGAAATGTGTGGCAATAAGCACAATTTAAGGGAGATTGGCATTTAGGACTTCAAAACTGAGACAATATGTGGCCTTGGCAAGGTCCAATCTCTCAATCCATGGCTTAATTGGCCTGCACCAATTTGGATAAAACCATCTCTTCATTAGAGCTTATTTGGTCAGCTCCATTCCGAGAGGATTGGGAGAAATTGAGGGCTTATTTAGCTGCTCTTGTATTAATCTCAATCCATGCGTGTTGGAGGGGTTCAAGCGCAACTTAGTTAAGTTTGGCCCCAATACATATGCATCCTTAAGGAGGATTTATACACTCTAGAAGCCAAGACCTCATCAATCCCCTCTAATCCTTTCAGATTGGAGATTAAACGAATAGACCCTTTGGGGAAAGAATTATGTTGGAGAGATGTCCATATTGTCCATGTAGTCTTCTCCATGGCCTTGACATTTCAGCAAAGTTTGGTCAATAGATTTACGTTACCATTTTTTAACAATATATACAGTTTTCTTTGATTTTAGATCTTGTGTGGTCTATAACAGACTTAATCCCTCCATCCCTAAATAAGTGTCGCTTCGCTTCCTAAAAAATAACTGCCGGCAATTTTAATCAATAATAAATATCATCGATTAATATTAGAATTAGTATCATCGGAAAGATCTTTTGATCTAGTTTTTTAACAAAATTATTTGAGAATATAAATATTACACTATTTTCTACAAATCAAGTTAAATTTGTGATACGCATTCCACGGTGATATTTAATTAGGGACGGAGAGAGAATGTGATAAGATCTCAGCCCCAGTTACACTCAGAAGTTCGGACTACGGTGGGAAATCAACGCTGTAGGCCTGTAGCCCACCGCGCTCAGAAGTTCGGACTCAACTTTCGGCGCTTAGCTGCAAGCCTGCAACGGGACCCGACCCCACCGATCCCTACCCCTTTTGCTTCCCACAGCAAGGACGACGACGACGGCGAAGCCGACGATGCGAGCGCGGCCTTGAGCCGCCGTGAAGCTGTACTGCGACGCGCCGAGCAGGAGGTCGTCGTGGATCGGAGCCGCAGCGGAACCCAGGTAAAATTTCTGTAAATTTTCTCAAACGTTGTTGTGGATTGATCTGAAAGTTTCTGAATTGGGTGCATGTTTCTGGGATCACTTTTAAATTTTCCGCCGTGTTGAAAGTTTCATGTGAAATACTTGCTCTCATGGCACCAGATGCGATCTGGTTTATTTGTTCCAGCACCAATAAAACACCACTGGCCAACGTCTCGCATTCTGCCACCAGATCTGGCACCTACTGTCCTAACGATGCCCTGATCCACCGTGGCGTCTCCATGGTCCATTTCCAAACGAGTTGCAGAATAGAGGAGCGGCTGGGGTACGCTGAGCAAAGGGGAGCAGATGGGAAGCCGGCATGGGAGCTAGTAGAGTGGAAGGCTGGAAGGAGCAAGGAGTGGCCTCGAATCTTAATCAGGTTTGCATATATTTCTGCAACTGGAGAAAGAATAGTGTTAGCGCACCAAAATGATCCATTTCGACTGCTATAAGTTTAGTTTTTCGGATTTCTGGAATATATTTATTTTCTTGAAGAACCAGATTGAATGTTTTAAGTCAATTTTTTTTTTGGGATTATTTGATTTTTTTCTTCTGATTGTTCTACAGATGTCTTGGCCTGGGAGCATACTATGAGGTTGATTCTGTCTGGGGCGGGGAGGTGGGGATGAATGGGAGGTAGAGAGGAGGAGCAGAGCACTTAAGAAATTTTCTTATGTCAGCTCGTTTGCTACTACTGGTAGCAAACTAGCAACGCTGGTTTTGTTATATATAAGTGCCAGGGAGGAGCGGAGACAGAGATTGGGAAGCAGTGGTCCATTTGACATGGAGTTTGCCACGGGTGCGATCATAAGGCTCCTCCCTAAGTTAGGTACGCTTCTTAAGGAGGAGTACAATCTGCAGAATAGTGTCAAGGAGGGAATCAGGTTCCTTTTGGCTGAGTTCGAGTGCATGCAAGTTAGCCTTAAGCGAGTCTCCAACGTGCCGCTAGATCAGCGTGATGAGCTTGTCAAGATCTGGACAAGGGACGTCAGGGAGCTGTCCTATGACATTGAGGACGTCGTTGATACTTTCATGCTTCGTGTTGATGTTCTTGAGCCAAAAAAGAAACATGATTTCAAGGGGTTAATCCAGAGATGCTGCAAATCATTGTCCAAGCTAAAGATTTGCCACAGCATAGCCAATGATATCAAAGATGTCAAGGTCTAAGTCAAGGAGGTGAAGGAGCGACATGATAGGTATAAGATTGACGATGTTGCTGCTCAGCACCCAACTGTCGACCCTCGCATCTTTACATTATACCAGGAGGTGACTAATCTCATTGGCATTGCTAAGACAAGTACAGATCTCATCTTGAGGTTGTCCATTACAGATGATGCTATCAATGAAAAGTTCAAGATGGTCTCTATTGTTGGATTCGGTGGATTAGGCAAGACTACTCTTGCCAAAGCAGTATTTGACACACTAGAAAAGCGTTTTCATTGTGCTGCATTTGTTCCAGTAGGTCGAGAATCTAACATCAAGAAAGCTTTCAAAAACATCCTAACTGGACTTGACAAGCACATGGGACTTGACATAGAATCACTGAGTGATTGGCAGCTCATTAATGAGCTCCGGGAATATCTTGGCAACCGGAGGTACGCACCTAATTTTGGCACCAATTTGAATGCTTTTAATGATCTCTTATAGACATAATTTATTTTGAGACTTAAAAAAAAAACTAGACCTCGGGGACAGATCGTCCCCACGGCATTGCATTAAGAAGGAACTTTTTGTGCTGTTTTAATTCAAACTACAAGTGAGATTGTTTGGGCGCACCATATAGATGATAAATTTGAGACGATATGTTTGCCTTCATTGAGCTACTAGATGATCAACTATGCGATTTTGGTAAATATATCCTATGAGCTACTAGATGATTTAGCTAATTTATGCACCATTTCTTTCCATGCCAATAGGTATTTGATTGTTATTGATGACATATGGGAGACATCAACATGGGAATTAATTAAATGTGCTTTGGTGGATAATAATTGTGGTAGCAGAGTAATCACAACAACTCGCATTTCTGAAGTTGCCAATGAAGTTGGCAATGTTTATGTCATGAAACCACTTTCCTATGACGACTCAAAAAAGTTATTCTTCATGAGAATAAGTGATGACCAATACAAAGGTTCAGCTGATAGTCTATTGGATGAGGCAACTGAAAAGATCTTAAAGAAATGTGGTGGCATACCATTGTCTATAATCACAATAGGTAGTTGTTGGTAGGCAGGCCTGTGGAAGATTGGTCCAAGGTGTATGACTCTATTGGATTTGGGTCTAAAGATCAAAATGGAACAGTTCAGAGCACAAGGAAAATACTATCATTTAGCTACTATGATCTACCTTCATATCTAAAGACTTGCCTGTTGCACCTAAGCATATTTCCCGAAGATCACTGGATTGAGAAGAATACTTTGGTATGGATGTGGGTAGCTGAAGGTTTTCTCAATGAAGAGAATGGAAAATGCCCATTCGAGGTTGGTGAGAGATACATCAGCCTGCTAATAAATAAAAACATGATCCAACCAATGAAGGACGATAAGGATGACCCCATGGATGGTTGCCGTGTCCATGATATGGTGCTGGATCTCATCCGCATCTTGGCAACCGAAGAAAACTTTGTGAAAATATTGGATAGAGAGCATCGAGATTGCTCTTCTCCACGAAACAGTGGTGTCCGCCGGCTAGCCTTGCACGAGGGCTGCAACCAAGGTAAGAACAATGATTTGATTGATGGCATGGCAAAACTGAGGTCACTCAATGTCACTAAATGTCCTATTAGCATAATGGCACAGCTTGTAAGCTTCCGTACTCTACGTGTTCTAGCGCTGGAAGGCTGTGATATCATAGGAGGATGTCACCTCAAGCACTTGGGGAAGCTATGTCAGCTGAGGTACCTAGGATTGAAAGGTACCCGTATTGCTGAGCTCCCAAGTGACATAGGGGATCTCATGCATCTGTTGGTACTAGACGTCAGGGACACCAACTTAGAGGAACTACCAGAGACTGTCGGCAAGTTACGCATACTGATGAGCCTGCGTGGCACGTCTAATTTGTGGCGGTCTGAGATAGAGAACATGACGTCCCTGCAAGAGCTGGTGTTGGGAAAAGTGGTCATGACTCCATGGTTCACCGTGGGGCTGAGCAAATTGACGGAGCTGAGAATGCTTGAGATTTCGTTTTTGGATACCGGAGGGCTCGTGGAGCCTCTGCTTGAGTCTGTGCGTGGCTTATGCAGAATCAAGAACCTGATGCTTCGGTTCACGGAAGAAGTCTTGGTGAGTTCTTGGGATACCAGGGAGCCACCGCATGAGCTGTACCAGTTTGTCATGGAAGGCATTTGCCTGGCTCGACTGCCCGTGTGGGTGAACTCTACACGTGTCCCGCATCTCTCCTACCTGCGCCTTAAATTGATGGCCGTGGAAGCACCGGACTTGCAAGTCCTTGCGAGCATGTTGGAACTCCGCTACCTCCGCATATATAGCACGAATTCGAACGTCATTGATGGCTACATATGGAGGAAGTACGGCCAGAAGGAGATTCTTGGAGCCAAGCACCCAAGGTTTGGTTTTCTTTCTTTTATTCTTTCTTTCTTGGGCCCAATCTGCACACATCATTTTGGGGTTTCAATGTTGTGGCTGTCCTTAATGAAAACTGGAGCATTGGTTCTAGTCCCAAATGATTGTCCTCCACTTGTGAGATACTCCTATGGCGATGATAGGAAAAGTATGGAACAATTTTTGAAATGGACTGGATTTGTGATGCAATTCTGTTCTAATCTCTGAATTCAGTCAGAATATCTTTTGTTTTTTTTTTTGGCAAGGTTCACAACTAGAGCAAAGACACTGCACACCCAAGGATGCATGGCACAAAGCTGGTTCAGCGTTGCGATGAGGACCAACTCTCTCCAATGTCATCTACTATGGCGCTCACACCGCGTCCGGCGAGAGCAGCAAGCTCGTCACCGCAGATGCGGAGTACCCTTGCGTGCGGCGGCTCCGTCACCGGCGCCTCCTCACCTTCCTCTGGCTCCAGGGCCACGAAGCCGCCCACGGATCGTACGCACACACAGCATTCTTTCTCCCCTCAATCGCCTGCCGCTCTTGTGTAGCTTAATAACTTGCTTGACTGATGGTGCGGATCGATCGTTGATGGCCGTGGCCGTGCAGGATTGCCGCCGACACGGACGCATGCTTCTCCGTCTCCCACCTGCGGCGCTTCGTGGAGCGAGGCCAGTGGAAGGACGCCGTCGAGTACCTCCTCCGGTTCCTGCCGCTGGGCCTGGACAGCCTGGGGCTCCAGGCGCAGGTCCTCCGCCGCTTCCTCGTCGCGCACATGGCCATCGCCAACATCCTCGACGGCACCAAGGACGGCGACATTCTGGCCGCCAGTTACGCCAAGTACCGAAACCATGGCAGTTCCGTCCGGCACGGCGCCATCAGGCTCCGCTCCATCATGCTCACCGCGCTCCACGCCAAGCAGCAACTCAGGTAGGGATAATTAAGGGATTGGAGCTCTGAGGTCAACTAATCTATTAAGTTTGACTTTTTCGTGAATGAAAAATTAAAACATTAGTAAGTTTCTTGTTCTTGTGCTTCAAATCAAATTATTTCATGTCCCAACACGTCTTATGTTAGGGCCTCCTTGGACTGGGAAAGCGTGAGGCGCATGGCATCTGAGATTGTGGATGATTTGGCGTATAGAACTCCAGAGCTCAAACACCTGGTACTGAAGCCAGGCGGCCCAATGAAGCCACACAATGTACTTCCCATTGGATTAAGGTGAAAAAAAAAACTGAAATATATCAGCTCGGCTTTTTACATATGTATATGTACTTTCTTTTGCCAATTTCTTACTCTGCTTGTGTTCTGCAATTTTGTTGCATTCTTTGCCAGTTACTGCCACAGGCGTGCCCATAAGAAACAATCCTGCAGGCTACGGGCATCTTCTGTTGCCAAGGGATATATTCAGAAAAGGAGCAGGTTTGTACTTGGTAGTTGGTACCTTTACCAATGGCTCCTTGCTCAACCCTGCACTGCTGTTTCTCAATAATCTTCTTTCCCCCCTACGGCATTCACATTCACACGCTCCTACATATCTACTTTTTGCAGCTTGCTTTCTTCAAGTTGCTCTCAAGAACCACGTGATGGTATAGTACCCTTCTTTTCCTTAGGAATAATTGTTATTCCCCAGCTTTGTCATCTAGTAATAAATAATGTATGCTTTGAAATGGCAGCGATGTTAGACAAGGCAATGAGCATGGTAGCTGATGCTGTTGGTAAGAACTAGTTTATGCTCCTTTTACAATTCATGCTAATAATGTGTGCGTTTGCCTTTGTGTGTGCTCAGCTTTGTCCTGATACTTTCTTATGTTGAACCCTTGTAAGTTGTGATCCTATTACAATTTACTTCATGAACTGTTGTCCTGTACTGTAACAGATCTGATACATTTTACCTCTTCTGTTGCTTTTTCTGGGATTGGGATATGTGTGTGTTCATTTGTATATGTATTGAGGAACATCTCCTGTGGTTATATATCCACTGACCATAACTTTTCTGACCTTCAGATAAATGTTTAAAAGCCGGTATGCGTCCGAAGCTCAATCATCAGGAGCATCCTCTTCGGCCAGAGGGTAAATTCAGACCTTCTCATCCTCCAAATCATGTTTACCATATAATTAATCATTGTTTGTACTATTGTCTAGGTTTGGTAGTATCTCTTATGTTGAATATGTCAAAAAAGCTGCTGATGGCACCTCACGTTCAAATTTAGTTTTCCTTTCTGGCACCTTGTGCTAATGCTCTGCAAAATTAGTACTAACACACCTCGCTTTAACCATCTGTATCGACTCCCTAAAATTTTAATATTGTCTCCATTTTTTTTTTTACAGAAGTACGCAGTCGTGTATTTTCTTAAATGCATATAGAAAGAATTTAATGTATTTCTGTTAGTCTTCTGCATAAATGGAAGCATCATGTCAACTTTGGTGGGTGGAGTTCAGATGCTACCGCCAGTCCTAGATTGTATCCTTGATGATCAGATCGATCTATGTTTGTTGATCTAGCGTGTTCACATGGTATGCATCTAGTGTGCAGATTTGTGCCCTTCAGATACCATCTGCTATATGCTGTTGAGGTTGGGACTTGCACAAAATATTCTGTTGTGAGGTGTGACCTTATCATTTTGGTCCTGGTCTCCTGGACATATTATTCACCCTTTTCTATAGAACTTACCTCCAATGATCCATGATGATTAAGATTGATGTGTTTTATTGGTTGCTCCACATCTCCTACATGTCTCAAAGTGATGCAAAACAACAATTTGGTCTACTGGTCTTGTGTGTGGCTTTGCTGTGTTGTTTTACATGTGTTCATACTTCTGCACATCTGTCAATTATTACCTCCCTTGATATCTGCTATCAATTTTAATTTCTAACCACTCACCTCGTTAACTATGGCTGTCACATTGGCAGGCCCTTCAAAAAACTCTGGGATACCATCAGTGCTAAATGCAGGTAAGTTTACAAAGCCTGTTGCTCCAGTTACTCAGGCTATGTTTGGCACCAATACCATGGCTGGCCCTGCTAGAGGTCTTAGGATGCCATCAGTCTCAAATGCAGGTAAAGATCTATTGTTTAAGGTTTCCAATTATTGATCTGTTCTCCTTCCAGTTAATAAGTGCCCGGTTGTTTGCTCTTTTTTTTTTTTACTTCTCTGCTCATTACAAGTGCTACTGTTGCTTCAGTTCCTCGGGCTATGTTTGGCACCAATACCATGACTGGCCCTGCTAGAGGTCTTAGGATGCCATCAGTGACAAATGCAGGAAAAGATCTATTGTTTAAGGTTTCCAATTATTGATCTGTTCTCCTTCCACTTATTAAGTGCCCGGTTGTCTGCTCCTTTCTTTAATTTCTCTGCTCATTACAGGTGCTACTGTTGCTTCAGTTCCTCGGGGCTTCAGTTCCTCGGGCTATGTTTGGCACCAATACTATGGCTGGCCCTGACAGAGATCCTATGATGCCATCAGTGGCAAATGCAGGTAGAGTACTACTTACTCCCTCTATCCTAAATTAAGATATTATTTACTTTTCTAGATACATAGCTTTTGCTATGCATTTCGATATACACTGTCCAAATAGTAAATACATAGTTAAACAATGTATCTAGAAATGTCAAACGCCAAATAACTTCGAACGGAGGGAGTATCATTTAAGGTTTCCAATTATTGATGTGTTCTCCTTCCATTTAGTAAGTGCCTGGTCCTCTGCTACCTCTTTTTTAACTTTTCAGTTCATTACAGTTACTACTGTTGCTCCAGTTACTATGTTCGGCACCATGGCTGGCCCTGCTAGTGATCCTAGGATGCCATCAGGGGCAAACGCTGATAAATTGACAAACCCTGTGCTATAAGCACCTGCTGCTCCAGTCCTACAGAACATATTTGGTACTTGACATGCCTTTCTAGAAACTGTGTACCTCATCATCATCAGTGACAAATGCAGGTGAACGGTCAATCCATGTTCAAAGTGCTGGTCTTCCAGTCTCGCAAACTGTGTTTGAATGCTTAACAGACTGTGCGAAAAATTCCTTAATCTCCTTGATGAAAGATGCAGGTGATTTCACTGAACTTCATTGTTTATATACCAGAAAGAGACTCCATGTACACAACTAATCCGCTGTATTCTTAGTGAAATCAAAAAAGTTTTTTTTTTGTCACAGTAACTGTTTGTTGTGTTTCAGTTCTGTTAATTCAGTTCTGCTTTCATTCCCTAGGGAAACTTTTTAAACAATGTGTTCTGAATTCTGAATTTGTTAGGCATTTTTCTTTTGCTTTTTTTATGTTCTCAATAATTCCAGGATACCATTTGTTTCGCCGAAGGGGGGGGTGTGGTTCACTTGTTCATTTGTCTTGTTTGAGACCTGGACTCACGTGCACCCCGTAGTTGTAGGTGCTAGTGTTGATGAAAACTCTCATAAATTAAGTAAAGAGTACTCTTTATCAAAACACCCTTAATTTTCTATATTCTGGGAACAAGCTCTGTAGGAATAGTTGATTCCTAACACTATATGTTGTTAGAGCACTAATTGTACAATTGAAGTTCCCTATACTATACTGATAACAGTTTGTGGTCTTGCAGAAACTGATGATCATGTACACCTGATTTCAATGCACACCTATTGTGTGTTAAGCATTGTGGATGGCGTAACTTTTCAGTCCTGCATTGTCCATGTTAATTCCAAAGCTGCATTATCCAGTGAGCTGTGAAACTTTGTATACTGCAAATATGCCTGCACATGCTCATCTTGACTGTATATGATATATTAGAAATTGTTAGATTAGATATGAAAGGAAGCTAAGTGCATGCTTCCTCAAATATTTTCTTCACCTTTGATTCTTGAATGTTTGGTAATAAAGAGTATTAGGTGTCAATCAAGGAGCCATTATTGTACCCAGATATGTAATTACTTTTTTAGGTGACCCTTAATGAATGTAAATTCTTCCCAGCCACAAATAAGCATTTGACTCGAGATGAATTTATTTTTTATTGCAGAGAATTCACACCAGAGTATCAGTTCAAGGAAGAATACAAGGGAGGAGCTTAATTCAGATGAGCAGGATCTTCATCCAAAATGGCATTGGAGCACCGGGGCATTCGTTGAAGCAGATCTGGTAAAGTTCTGGCCTTTTGTTTTCCAAGATGTTTTGTTCTTGCAGAAGCTCAATGGGTTTGCTTTCACCAGCTGAGATCGGGTGTGCTAATTTTCTCTTAATAATGAAAAAAATGTTCTTGAACTTCAAATATTAAGTTAGTTTGTACAGAAATTGATAGCTTTAGGGCCTGCTTGGTTGCTGGCCGTAGCTGCCACACTATAGGTGTTGCGGGACCATAGGCCATGGCATTGAAAAATCAATGCCACAGTTGTGCCAAACCTTATTTACCAACCAAACAGTGCCTGATTTTTTATGTGGCGCTGGGCGTAGATAAGTGCTGCTGATAACCAAGCAGCCCCATATTTTTTCTATTTCAAGCTTCATAAAGAAAACCAATCCTGTACTGCACTACCTTCATGGCATGCTTGATGCTTGAAATAGTGGCTGAGATGGTTGTGGCTTTCCTGTGCTAATGAATTAGCCAATATAGTCGTAGTTTTATAGTTAAAGCAACTAAGTTGCACTATTGCCAATGCTTTTACTGGCACATGCTTATCATGATTTGTTTTAGTTTTGTATACGATGAACTTGGTACGATGCCTACTAGGTATATATAATTTGTGGCAGGAATAGAATAGCTCATTCTGTAGCCACAACTAAATCATTTGGAATTTGGACAAATGTGCTTTGCTTCAAAAAATCACGTACGAATTTGAGAGATATATAAGATGTTTCTGTAATCTTTTGCATTATTATCAAGGTATTAAATGCTTTGTGGACAGGCCGAGTACTAGCTTGGAAGGTCCATCTGAGATTGGAACTGAAGCTCGAGATATCTGTACCTGAGGCCGAGACTGCCGATCAACTGCCTATAAGTGCTGTTAGATAATTTGCTATTTGGTCAAGTTGTTTTGTTCCCATTGACACTTAGGTTTATATATGTCAGCCTTGTGCAATTCTCGTGTCTTTTGCTTGTATGTTTTGGCTTGGTGGCGGCAGTCAGCAGCCTGGTGTGCAACTGAATTGTGTGATTTGATAGTAATAAGCAGCTCTGTGCAAGTGATATATGATTCATACAGTTGTGGTGAGCGTGCATCTTACCATGGTTGAAGTATGTGTCGCCTTTTCTATTTAGGACCGTCGTCTTGAGAGTTTGAATCCTGAATGGTGATATGATTTGTTTTTTCCTTCTAGTTCTATATATGCCTTAATTTGACCCAAGGAGTGATGCATGGTTATAGGATATCGGGTTGCGGCTGATGCAGGTGCCTTGGAAAACTTTTCTTATTACCTCTGCTAGATTGCCTAAAACAGCATATAGCCGAAAAAACAGGAAATTTGTTCAGTGTTATTGCCAAAAAAACATCTGAAACCTTTGGTACGAGTACGAGACGTCCTTCGGCCGCAACTCCAAAGTAGCCATGCATCCTCCGCATGAGACAATTGTAGTTGTAGCAGCTTCCTTCGTCTGATCATAAGCACCCTTATCTTCAGATCATTGGGTACCAACAAGCAAGATTTGTCCATTGCCCTTCACGTCAGCAATATGGCAATAGTCGTGATACAAGCTCTGCCTCTAATATTTCCTTGAATGAACCATTGTTATTAAGCGAAACAACAGACGACTGAATATTTGTTGCAGTTAGCATACCTTTTCGGCCAACCAGCTTGCCATGATAAAAAACAGAGAGAAACCAAATTTGTTAGAAGGTTGTTCCAGAATCTTGCATGCAGATGTTGAATCAGAAAAATAAAAGATTTGATCAACTTCAAAAATACTAATTGCTACTTTAGGGTGATGGCATGAATTCGAATGAACAGTAATTTAAGGACCAACATTGACATCAGATTGGGCCAAGCTCAATTAAATCCAATGAGATAGCTTAGCTAATTATGGTCTTATTAGGACCACCCAACAAGTTTGACATCCCGTTGAAGTTGCAACACGTGACCATGTTTTTTTTACCATTTCTAATATAATGATCAAACTTTTGTTGCCAGAAATTATATATTGTAAACAAAATTAGTGTTGAAGTGTGACCTTGTAGACCGCATAAAACTAAGAGTTGTGCCTATTTGCATTGGAGACCACATGTCTCCAATCCAAATCTAACACGGGATGCATTTTGGTGCAAATCCAATAAAAGAGTACATGTCCACGTTTTGAACTAAGGGCATATTAGAACAGGTGAAGCGATCGTGCATATAAATCTATATGAGTCGCTCGCAAGTCGTTCAGGTGATGAACACACGGTCCACAACAGTTTGTATGTTCCATTACCTGAGATGGACATATTTGCTAGTAATAACTAAAAAAGCATTTAAGAGTCACTTTATTATTTATATTTGTAAAATAGTATTTCATGATCGTGGCCCTGATTAAACTATGGACAAAAAAAAGTGCTTAATTCTTGGTGCAATCAGCAGGTTTCTGGCGCTCTCTCCGTCTCTCTCTCTCTCTCTATATAAAAAGACCGCCTGAGCAAAGAAACTATCATCCTTCAATTCAGTATCAGTAAACTGAACTACGCTGCCGCCAGGGGCGCACACTACCCTGCAGTGATGGCTCACGCTCATGGCTACCACGAGAAGCTGATGCAGGCGAAGTGTCCACCACAGTCGTTGGCCCTAGTGTTCTCTGTCCTGCTCATCTGTCCTCTTCTTGTCCTCCTCGTGCGCCGCCGTTTTAGAACGACGACAACACCATCGGAGGCCACAGCAAGAGCCAGAGAACATCTGCTGAGCAAGCTGCCTTCACCTCCAAGCAGGCTTCCCATCGTCGGCCACCTGCACCTCATCAGCTCCCTACCGCACGTCTCCCTCCGTGACCTCTCCGCCAAGCATGGCCGCAATGGCCTAATGCTCCTCCACCTCGGTGCCGTCCCCACGCTCATCATCTCCTCGTCAAGTGCCGCCCAGGCCGTCCTGCGCACTCAAGACCATATCTTCGCATCCAGGACCTACTCTCCTGTTACCGACATCCTCACCTACGGCTCCACGGATGTCGTCTTCTCGCCCTACGGTGAGCATAGAAGATCGTCACCACACACCTTCTCAGCAACAAGAAGGTCCAGTCCTACCGCCATGCACGTGAGCATGAGGTAATAACCATGGGGTCCCCTTGTTCTACACCTAGTAGCCAAAACTAACCACAAAATACTGAAGACTACTGAACTCTATTCAGTACCAGTCAGTAGTATGCATCAGTACTATAAAATATTGAATACTACTATTTGTACTGAAATCTGTTTAGTATAACAGTTTGGTATATAATAGCACGTATATCACACATGCTACGTGCTATTCTACACCCTAGCTATATAATAATATTTTACAATATAATAAACCAAGATGATTGAATGGAAATAATTCACAACAGGTGAGGTTGGTGGTGGCAAACATCCGTGAGGCGGCCACTGCAGGCACTGCTATTGACCTAAGCGAACTGCTCAGCTCCTTCACCAATGATATCGTGTGTCACGCAGTGTCTGGCAAGTTCTTCAAGGAGGAAGGTCGAAATAAACTTTTCCGAGAGCTTGTTGAGGTGAGCTCAGTGCTCATAGGGGGTTTCAACCTTGAGGACTACTTCCCAATGTTGGTGAAGCTAGACGTGGTCAAGAGGATTGGCACACAAAAGGTGAATAAGATGTGGGACAACTTGCTCAATAAGCTCATCGATGACCATGCTAGCAAGCCAGTGCCAGGACGTGATGGGGAGGAGAGTGACTTCATCGATGTCTTGCTCTCCCTTCAAGAAGAGTACAACCTTACAAGAGATCACATTAAGGCACAACTGGTGGTATGTAATGATGTCACCCTCACCCACAACAACCACCTACATATATACATACCGATTCTTATATATATGTTTTCATACGTATGTAGGTCATGTTTATAGCTGGAATAGATACATCATTGATAGTGCTGGAATATGCGATGGCTCACCTTATACAAAAACCCCTGCCTCATGAACAAGCTACAAGATGAGTTGAGAAGCACTATAGCCAAGGGAAAAGAGATAGTTACGGAAGATGACCTTAATAGTTTAGCCTATCTAAAGGCAGTCATCAAAGAGATACTCAGACTCCATATGCCGGCACCGCTCCTTGTGCCCCACCTCTCCATGGCTGATTGCAACATAGAAGGATACACGATACCTTCAGGAACACGTGCTATTGTTAATAGTTGGGCTCTTGCAAGGGATCCTAGCTACTGGGAGAAAGCGGACAAGTTCATGCCTGAGCGGTTCATCGAAGGTGGTAGTGCCGTAGCTATGGACTATAAGGGAAATGATTTCCAATACTTACCCTTTGGGGCAGGGCGAAGGATGTGTCCAGGTACCCACTTTGCAAGTTCCACTATTAAAGTGATGCTTGCAAATCTTGTCTACCACTTTAATTGGGGGCTACCCATGGAATTAGCAAAGAAAGGTATTGATATGAATGAATCGTTTGGGGTGACAGTGCGTCGTAAAGAAAAACTACTCCTTGTCCCTACAATTCCACAAAATTAATGCATCAGTCTATGGATTCCTTTATGTTTGTAATAGATCGAGAACTCGACTATGGACTAGCTATCATAATTTTGTCGTACTTTTGGGGTTTGGACTTGTAAAGTCACTCATAGTAAATAAAAAAGGATGCATTGTATCCTTACACCATGCACCAAACTGTTTTCAGATTTTGCGACCGGAAATTTACTAACAAAGGTAGGACAATCAAAGGGATAAATATGAGAGCAAAAAAGTCTTCACAAGAAACAAGAAATGCTTATGTCCGAACTTATATAGAAAGACAAATAAATAAAAGATAGAATAAAACATAAGGGAAAACATAAGTAATACGAATGAAAAAAGGCACACAAGACATCACACGAATACTACTCAAACATCTAAAATGTACCATAGAGTACCTCACAGATGTTATGTGAATAATTAAAGATACCCAAATAACATAAATAGAAAAAACCAATAAAAGATAAAACAAAGCCTAAGAGAAAACAAGAAATAAATTAAAAAAGTCACATATTAGAGAAAATTTAAAAAGAATATCACACCGTCGAAAACTATTTCTACAACCTAAAATATACCATACAACATCTCATGAGTAATATGTAAATACTTAAAGATAATCATAAAACATCTCATTTATACTACTGGTATATCTTAAAATACATGAAAGAATATCACATGCATACTATGCAAACATCAAATGCATATCTCATGGAAGCTGAGAAATTAAACTTCTTAAATGTAGTAAAATAAAGAAGATAAAATAAAAAATGGAGGAAAAGTAGAAAAAACTTTACAAGAATACTATTTGAGGAACCTAAAAATATACTTTATAACTATCTTAGGTATTATGTGAATATTCAAAAATAATTATATAGAACATCCTATTTATGCTATGTTGACATCCCAAGATATATATCAAAAGAATTTTCACATGATATTATGTAAACATCACATTTAACAAAACCAATTGTTTTGATATGTGATGTAACTAGACAAATGTAAACGACACTTTCACAAATGCACACATTATCTCGATGCACCCACTCTCTTAGAAAGCCCGCATTCACAACAATTTTATTAGAAAAGTCTCAATCCATGTGTTGAATCGTGTTTATAAGCACAATAACTACTCCTCTCACCTATGCAGGAGTTGATGGTGTCGATGCTTTCAGCAATGAGCTCATTATCTATGACAAAGAATAATGCCCTCTCACTACTTAACCCCTCCTTGCTTAGATTTTTTTTTTTTTTTTATAATCAAAATAGATGCGGCTTCATCTCTTAACACCAAGATAAAATCAAACCTGTTATCAAATAAATGTTTAAAACCACACAGATGTCCCACTCAAATTTCAATTCTAACAGTACTAGGCCAAATCAAGAAAAAAAATACTGCCACTGTCTCTAGCACTTGACGAACTTGGAGAATATGTTCTTTATTGGCTTCACCCTGCTAATTGTGCCTATTAGCATAGCCAGTACGTTTCAATGAGTATAACCTGAAAAAAAAAATTTGGTCCACACATGTTAAAAATAATAACTTCATTCCTTGTAAGCCATATCGTCCAGCAAATGGTTGCACATCCTATCAACAATAAAGATTGATTGGAAATTCACCCCTTTGAAATTCGCCCTTGTTTGTACCATCTATAAAAATATCGTGATACCTTTTGGGGTTCAAACCCGGCCTAGTACAAAAGTGAACTATCTAGAGAAATTAGGATGTAATATATCAATCAAAGAAGAGGTGTTCAATTGTTTCGCCATTAGAATACAATAGACATTATTGAAAACTACAACTTTTATGTAGACCATGTCAACATCCAAGATTCTTTAAAAAACAAAAAAAATTAAAAAAGTTATATGTCAACATCCAACTTTAAAATGAACTTTTGGAACTCTAAATAGTTTCAAATAAAAAATTCAACTATGAAGCCAAAAGATTGCATCCGAGCCCTATAATTTTAGTACAAATTTTGTCTTTATATGGGTTTATAAAAAGTTATGAATGTTTTTGGTCAACTATTTCTAGTGGTAGGCTCTGAAAATGCTCTCATCTGTTAATCAATTTCTAAAGGTAGTTCCTTAGAACGTACAACCTTTGTTGATAGTCATTTTCTAAGATGGTTGTCTTAAGATGTATGTCTCTGATAATCAATTAATAAATGCAGACATCTTATGATGCACATATCTATGTTAATAGTGGGCTAACAGAGGCAATCACCTTAGAACACTCGCTACTAAAATTGATTAACACATACGCACGTTTGCATGATAACTACCTCACTATTTTTGGTGATAGACCCCGGCCCTAAAAGTGTCGGTCTATATTAACAAGATAGTCTGTCTCCTAAAAACATTTTTTTTATACAATGGAAGATAAGACAAGTTAATTTGCTGCTTAAGCTAAACCGCTGAGTCAGCATCTTAAGTTGCTTATTTGTGCAAAAAAGACCTCTAACCTAGTGGTCACAAGAGTCTTAGTGGTGGCTTCGTCAATCTTAAAGATTGGCTGACCCAGTCTTCAAAGATGCTCAAAGGGGTAGGTTTACGTGTGTGTGTTCATAGGGGTAAGTGTGTGCTTGTGTAGTGAGTGTCTGGGTTGTATATACTGTGTAATTTGGAAAAAAATCGCTTATTTGCCATCACTGATAGATGTTCTGCCTGTCTATTACGTGCTCATAAAAATAACAAAACAAGCCATACATAATTGTTAATTCGACATGGTATCAGTCACGCTATGGACTGAAGCTGAGACATAACAGCGTGCTTGAGCGGGTCGGTAAGAGCAACTAAGTTAATTATTTGGCAATGATAGATGATTTCGTTTGTATATTAGATATCATAAAATTTTAACAAAATCTATTTGGCGCCATAAAAAAACAAAATGTTCCCCTATTTTTAGCCAATGTAATTTACAAAATTGAGCCATAGCATTGCAAATTTTCAAAAATTTGCATACAGATGCCAAATTTTGTAATACTAGCATGTGGCTATACAGACTTAGAGCTTGTTTGAATATGAGGTGTATTATTATAATCCAAATTATATACACTTGATTTTTATGATTAAACAATCAGGAGTACTTGGATCTCTGGATTATTAGTAGTTAATGTTGTTTATTGTTGATTAAAGTGAAAATACCTATTCTGCTCTTCTGTTGGCAGGTGCGCGTGTTTGGTGCAGGCGTAAGTTCGTAATTAATGATGTATTATACCCAATTAGCTAATCTCAAGTGGATTATAAGATTATTGCCATCTGATGGTGATGGGATCATAATAATTCATCCTATTAGTTAGCCTGTTTGGATAACAATTAGATAATTTTAGCTGATATTATTTTAATTCTAACGGGATGTAAATGGGACCTTAGTTATAAAATTTGGATACCTTATTAGGTATCATGTTTTCATGTAGGATAAATCTTAAATTAATTAACTCATCTTATCGGGACATTAGCATACTCCAGAATTGATGTGGATCCTCCATTTAGTTTGGTCGGATGGTTAGGTTGAGAAATATTTCCCCCTGAGAGGTATAGAATAACTATTTGTTTATACAGTATTGATTAAGAAATTAGTATAAATAGAGGACACATAAACGATTTTCAGAGACATCATCTTTTTGGTCCCAATAGCAATTGAATAAAAAACTACAGCTATAGGGAGGCAGACTATGTCTAGAAATCGATTTCTAAGCGCCGCCCTAGAAATGCCCTCTAGCTCATTAGTGATTTGGTGTTATGGGCAACCAACCTCTGAAAATAGAGACATTTCTAGAGTCTATTGTAAACACCAACCACCTCTAGAAATCGATTTTGAGTCATGGTCATCAATTTGATCCTCCTCTAAACATTGATGCAATATAAAAAATATCCTAACCTTTTGAAATGAAATCAAATGAAGATGATTGTAGTTGACAATATTTTCATTTGAAATCATTTAGGCTGTCCAAAGTATGTTTTAATTTTTCAAAATCTGAAATTCAAATTCTTTAACTTTTGAGGTTATAAAGACGCATATATGCATATCAAGATTCAAACTTCACAGTCTTTGACCAACAATTTGTTCTTAATTTTCAATGTTTGTAGTAAAATTTGATATCCTAGATTTGTAATCGAATATGCAACCCAATGATCATACGATTCATAAAAAATATAATACGAAATATATGAATGACAATGTATAAGTTTGAAGACCGTGCTATATGAAACCGCACCTTATAAACTAAACATGAAGGAGTAGTATGATACATTTTAATCATATAAGTGACTATTGTGGAGTCACCAAACCTGACCATCCCTCTAAAGAAATTTTATTTGTTGTAGTGATGGATAATTTCGTTTACATCTAACTTACTTACTAATTTAACGTGTACGTGTAATCTATCTTACTAACCTGTAGATATATATCACCTACTAAGTAACGTAAGTGTTTAACCTGATCACCTACTAAGTAACGTAAGTGTTTAACCTGATCTATGCTACTAACTAATAAAATGACTAACGTAACCACGTGACCCAAGTAGATATCACACGCTCTTACGTGACAAAACAAATAAAGTGACTTCACCTTTTTATCCTATTAGAAGTTATACGTTTTTGTACGACATGCTAATTAAATATAGTAATAACCTGACTTACTTTTAACCGGAAACGCAAACTAAATCACTAACCTGGCATTTAATTTGTAAGTGGCCTCATGTGGCATTCTTCCATATTATGTTTTCTTTTTTACATGAATAACAGTAGGTGCACACAACATGGAAAACTAGGTTATTAACCCGACACGGTGTTGCCAAAACCAAAGAATTGATTTCTCATGAAACAAATTACGCAATATAGATATGTCCTGATCCAACAGTCAGGGGTCGGCGTAGGCGATGCATGGGGCAGTGCCTGCCGGCAGTGCCTGCTTGGTGTGTAGGGACGTGGCCTCCGACTAGTGCGCGCTGCTAGTGCGTGCTGCAAGCAGCCGGGGCAGCTAGGGACTAGCGTGACCAAGCGGGTGGCTGGGTTCGCGCCGATGGGATCATATCCATACGAATATATGGCGCCATGTAACAATTTAAACATGGCGAATCATATATTGCCCTGTTCTTTCCATTGGCATCACCATTATTATGCGTTTAACTAACACATTGAACTCACATGCTAGTTTGGGTTGCCGTCTGACAAGATCTTAACATAGGGGTATGTTAGGCCTTGGGTTTCTGAGACTATCGATTAAAGAGACTGCCCTGACCGATCCCTCTAGGATCGCGGGGGGGGGGGGGGGAAGGGGGGAAGGGGGGCTCGGGGCCTACACCCTCAGGTGTGCTCGCATGCACCTTCCGACCAAGGATATAGGACCGAGCTCGAGCACACCCACCGCCTCTTGCTCGAGGCTCAGGGGTTCGCACGAGCCACATGCTCCCGACCAACTAGGGTTTGAACCTGGTCCTTGGCTCTCGGGCTCAAGTGCTAGACCAGGCCAAGGACGAAAGAAAAGATGCCTCAAGTGCTCAGGGCTCAGGGCCCTTCCGGTGGTGCCTAGCGAGCACAGGGCTGCCAATCACTCCACCGACAAGGCCAAGCATGAGGCATGACACAAGGGGACAAAACCCTTCCATTGGCTTCAGCGGCTCAGGGGCTTCCGGGCCCATCTGCCAGCCTCTCAAGCCGGATGCCTTTATTGCTAAGAAGCCTACAGAAGGTAGACCCAATGGAGGCCGGTCCAAGCCGACATAGCCTAACACTCATGGTTCTAGGGTATGACAACCGGACAATGCCTAGGGCTTCTCCGACTCCATGACAACGTCAAGATCCATCCACGCCGCTGCAAACCCTCCTGTAGGTAGACCGCAGACTAAATCCCCAACTGTATGTGCCCGACCTACCGTGATATAGACGTGTAGGGTGGACCCTAGATGGGGGAGGTGTAAAACAATCAAATTCATTCAAGTCCTCATGATCACATCGAGCTCTACACCAAGATCAGAGCCACCATGAGAGGAGCCCTGTGAGCTCCTCCCCTCTCTCCAGCCATCTTCCTCCTCTCTAGTGAGGGGGAAGGCAGAGCTCTAACGACGAGCTTAGGATTAGCACCTAGCGACCCCTTGTCAAACTCTCTTTTACACACTATTGTAATCCCCCAATTTTAGGTTCCCTTGAGTGTAATGATCATCTATTGCTGGACGTATAGCCTCAATAGCCTAAATTAGGATAAGCCGTTGTGTCCTCTCTTGAGTCCACCTGAGCCAATGTAGACGCACACTTAGTGACAGCCGACAAACAACAATGTATGCCATAGTTTTGACCCCATGACAGTGCCCATTACATGTTCAACTTGCCGTGGTTTGGACTCATGGCTTTGTCTCAAGGGAGAGAGGATGATGAGCCCGTGCCTCCTCAATTAGTTATAGCTAAAGCCTAAAGATGATACAAATGACTTTTCAAGATTATAATGACTAACTAGGTATGTGTGGGGTATGTTCTCTGCTTGGGCAGGTACAGATCCTGATGAGACCAGGTGAAAATTAAAGTTCTTAATAAAATAGTTAATGAATTGCATGCACACTAAAAATATTTTTTATGGAGCTATATATATAATACAGTTTTTCCATACATATTGTACATATGCTTTTATTACATCATATGTTTAAAATCTTCACACATCGAAACTGGACACATACAAATATACAATACATTTTGCACACCATGCTTTCATGCAAGGTGTGGAGTGTAATAGTAAGACTACTATATAAAGAGCATGTATACATGCATTTTCACATTATATTCCAGTTTTATTTCACACACATACGAGGCCAGCATAAGTATATATATCATCAGTTAGGCCCTTGGGAGTAGTTGAATATGATATCCCTCTGGGAACGTGATGACTGCCTTGCGGGAGACCTCACCTCCTTTGATTTTTGTCCATCTGTGAATACTCAAAATATAATTCAGAAGCATGTCTACAGGCTGCTAGCCTAACGATAATGTATAGTAATAGATTTGTCATGTGCCAGTAACTACCTGTACTTTGTCACCAAAACATGGAGGAAAAGTGCCATGAAGAGCTTGCTAAACTCTGCTGCAGGACAAGCCCTTATGCCTAACCCAAATGGCACAAAATTCTTCTGTGCATTTCGCTTTGACTCATCCTGCATTTCTGAAATTGTCAGTATTTGCGTAATGGGAATAGAAATGGATAGCAATAACTGGGTCTTAATTTAATTTGTCACTGACCAGCCACCTCCATGGATTGAAGTCGAGTGGATCTTCAAAGAACGATGGGTCTAGATGCACTGCCATGGGACTCATCATAACCATCCACCCGGCTGGTATTGTAAACCCTTTATCAAAGACAAATTACTCAGCCACATGATGTGCAAGTTCTATATACTCATGCTGAAATAATCATATCCACATGTACAATTGTATAACTATACCATTCACTTGCACGTCTGTTAAAGTTTTCCTGAAAATGCCTGGTGTAACATTGCTCATTCGTGTAAGCTCATTTATAACCTTCATGCAAAACAAGAACAAGCTCTCAAAGTTAGAGAAGATCCAAACAGGCTAACCCAACCCATGATGAAATGGAAACATAAATAAGGATCAAATCACCATATTAGTGAAGGTCAATGACTTGAACTCCTCCCATGTGAAACCAGCACTTGAGTCCTTTCTGTTCCTCAATATTGTATCATGCTCCTCCTGAACCAGAGTGTTTTTGAATTATTCAGCATCGGCTATATATGTACAGGATGTAAATATTAATCATCTCTGAGTTTAAAGAGTTTAACCTTTCCTTCTCAAAAAAAAGAGTATCCATCCATATTTATTTCTAGAGTGAACTGTGCATACATGGATGGATAGGTGGAATATAGAGCCTAGTAATTTAGCAATACCTTGAGAGCATCCAGAACTGTTGGGTTATCACTGAGAAACTTGAACGCTAGTGTGAGATTGGGTGACAATGTCACAAAGCTTGTAAACAAGAGAGCAGACAATGCATCTGTAGCGAATTTCTCATCTATTGTTGGTTTTTCACTCTGTATTTCTTCAACCATCATGTTGAGAACATCTCCATGCTTTTCCTTAGGCGTGCTTATCCTCTTTCTCAATAGATTTGACATTAAGTTTAGCATATTGTTCTTTCCCTGCTCACAAATATAAAACAATCATGGGGCTTATTAATAACTTAAAACCCTGAAAGTCAACATGCTCAAATACTTATATTGTTACAACAGTTGAGTAGCTGAATTGCATATATGTTCAATATGAAGAAAATATTATGTAATATTATTACATAATCTGTATGTAAAACATAAAAATATTGCAAACCTGCATGCACTGGTAAAATGTTGTCCCAGGGAAATATATGGGGAAAGATATCAATCCTTGTAGGAAAGAACTGTAGTTCTTTCTCAATTCTTTGACTTTGAGGGATGGAGGCCAAGCAACTTCTTAGCCACAAGCACAAAGATTACCTGCAAAAAAAGTCATGTCAAATTAATCAGTTTATCATTTAATAATGTTTGAGTATCCAGTGGCCATTGTTGTAACAAAGATACTTGTACTTGTAGGGTGATTTAATTTGTATACTAGCAGTACGTAGTAATCAAAAAAAAAATTAAATTATGGTCCCGAAGTTGGTTGTTGCGTGTCCAACCAATTGATCTTTTACAATCAAACACTTAGGGTCATTATGTGAAATGATTTATTTAAGGATAGAGGGAAGTACTTATTTTTGTGCCTTTTATATTATTTAAATCGATTGTCAACTTATTTGGACAATGTAAAAGATAATTAGCCATAATTGCACTTACATCAGGCGTGCTATCAGGCACATCAACGCTAGGTTTAGTTGCCCATTCAGCAAAAAGTGTCTGTAATGTCCTTTTCCAGTTCGGGAATGAGTTCTTGCTTTAGATATTCAAGACCAAATAATCTAGACATGCAGCTCCGAACAAACTTCTGAGAGGGGCCATTAAACTCATCGATGGTCTTCTCGCCAATAATGATATTAGCTGTCTCTGGGTACCAGCTCCGAAACAATTTTCCTTCTTGCTGAAATATGAAGCGGTTGACCTCTGGATCAGCAGAAATAACCATAGCTTGTCCCACTAAGTTTGTCTTGAAAATGGGACCATACCTAATAGAAAAAATAATAGTAAAATATTGTTATACACTTTAAAAATTACTAGACAGAATTGGGATCAATATTTCAAGCATGAAAATATAATGAGAATAATGTAAGTTGAATATATTTTAGTGCTAACAATACATGTACATGTTAGAGAAATCTTTTTATATACACACACTATGATTACGAGGCCTGTATAAATACAAGAACTCAAAGAGCATTAGAGCATCACCAGTGCAAGGAGAGCAAGGCATGAATATACTGTGTGAGAGGCCATCATCATCATAGACATGTCATCAATCTTATCAAAGATTCGAGAAATCCATGTTTGGGAATTTGTGTCTGTCCGTAACATGCTCCATCATGACGTGATTTCCCGTATCTGATGACAGTCATCATTATAGGCATGTCTTTTTATATATCTGCATCTCTGATGATGGCATCAGAGGCGTTTATATAATTTGACCTCAGTGATTTGTTTCGTTCTATACGTCTATGACGTAGGTGTCTTCTTTTTGCTGTATCTAAACCGCCTGGTCCTGTGTGGATCCTAGATCTAAAATTTAGTTAACTAAAATTAATTAAATGCTGTGTTTAAGACCAGTTTAGCTTAATGAACTTATGACGTAGGTGCCTTCTTTACGTTTAAGACCACCTGTTTGGAGCCTCAAAAACTAAACTGGTCTAAAGTTTTGTGGCAAACCTTAGACCATATATAAAGTTCAAATAAGATCTTACATAGATTATCTTGTTGAGACGGTTTATTCATCTGCCTCAACAAATGCAATTAGCCCATCCGTCTGTGTAAATGGTAATCGTATTACTAGTAGGGAAATATAGGATTTATGAACTCACCTCTGCATTCTACGTTTGTAGAAATTTGGGATGTCCAAAGAGGCACTCATTTTGAAGAACTCCATGGTCTCACCAATGATAGGTAAGCCTATGGAACCAGGGGGAAGCGTCCCACTGCACGGCGGATTTATCCACTTATGCACCCAGTGCACTAACCACCCTGTCATCAGTGTAACAGCACACACAGCTGCATATGGAACTACTAGTGAAATCTCCATTCTCCTGCTGATAGAACAACCGTCTATTTCTTCTAGAGTAGACAATCTTAGCTCTGCACATAGGAGTTGTGGCCTGCACCATCTTATATAGGGAAGGTATGGTGTGCGCAGCCAGTTGTTGGGCCTCAATTAACTTTGCTTCTAGAAAACATAGGCCTTCGATATATTGTAATATGTCCAAATTAAATAACGTAACCTTTATATCCATGTGTAAACAAGCAAGACGTGAACTAAGCGTGGCTTAGATAGATGGGTTTCTTTTGTGACAGTTAACTTGGGTTCAAATTATCGACTTATTAACGAAACAATATCATCAACTATTTTGTGATACATAGATTAGTTTGACATCAGTGTGGTATATTTCATCAAATTTAAAACTATGTACACAATTTCTTTTTTTTTTCATGGAAAAATTTTGTTAATAACTAGGCTCTAATGTGATACTTTAGTTACTTAGGAGGTAAGACCTCAAAAGAATCACAGGCCTTGATTTCTTTTTAGAATACATAAACTCATTAATTAATTAACTTACATAATTAGGGAAAAATAATAATATCTTCTTGCATATAGGTGTCCTTTGGTAACGAAATCTGTTTATGTTCTGAAATGATCAGTATAAAGTAGACAGACATCTCCTGCTAGCCAAATTTCTACTTGGTGCACCTATGGAGTGCGTCTAGCAGTGAGACAAACTAAGGGAACTATGAATTCCTAGTGAGAAAATTTGGGCCCACATAATTTTTCATGTATTAGGGCCTTTTTATACCACATTGTTAGCTACTAGTTGGAGCTAAAAATTAGCTTAAATTAACTATGGTTGACTAGATACTTGGCTAACAAATACTAATTGAAGACTTTGCTAAAAAATAGTCCACATATTAGTCCTCTTGTCATGATGCATTAGAGCTAATTTGAGCTATTTTTTATCTAGCAATTTAGTCCTTGTATCCAAACAAACATTTACACTACTATAGAAAAGATTTTTAGTAACTCCTCCTTTTTTTGGGTGGCTTTATATTAAGCCACCTAGACAAATGGTGGCTAAACAAACCGCCCCTACAAATCTATTTGTAGGGTGACTGTGTTAAGAGCTGCCCCTATAAATATCCTGATTTGCAGGTGTAGTTCAATATAGAGCCACCCCTCAAATCCGATTTGTAGGGACGGCTCTATATTGTGGCGCCCCCTACAAATGATGTCGAATAGTAAAAATGAATAACCAAAATTTAATTTTTTTTAAAAAAAATGACTTCGGATGAGAAAATGACCAAAAAATAAAAGTCATACATCTCGCAAAGTTTGCAACTTTGCTATTTACACCTTTTTCATTTGAAATCAGTTTGTGTTTCTAATTGTTGAAGAACTCTGATTTTTTCGAAAAAAAATTTCTAAAATCATTCTCTATCACTTTAATGTGTTGTTACATCTATTTTGTTTATCATATTTTCATGTGACTTTGGTTTATCAATTAGAAATTTAATCTCACAAATTGATAACTTGAAACGACATTTTGAAGAACTAAATGGTTTTAGCTGAAAAAGTCATAAACATAAAAGATATAGAACTTATCAAGATCTGCAACTTTTATTTTGATCATTTCTTCAACCGACAAAGTTATTTTAACATTATTCACAAAATTACATCTCTCTTATACTTTAGGAAACAATACGAGAGATATGTATAATTTGTGAACAATATTTGTATCACTTTACCGGATGAAGAAATGATCAAAATAAAAGTTATACATATTGATTAGTTGTGCGTATTTAGTATTCATGACTTTTTCAACTCAAATCATTTACTCATTCAAAATATTGTTTGAAGTTGTTAATTTTTAGAAAAATATGAATTTTTTTCAAACAAGCTCGGAAGGAGAAACAAACAAAATAAAAAGCTTCAGATCTCAAAAAGTTATGGATCTTTTCTATCGATAAATTTTTAATTTGAAATCATCTTCCTATGCAAATTTGTAGTTGAATTTGTCAAATTTCAAATTCAGATTTTTTTAAACGACCTTGGATGGAGAAACAACCTTAACGAAAGTTGATACTTGACAATATTTTTATCTGAATTCATTTAGGGCCTCAAAACACTCAATGCAAACTCGGTTTCGATATGATATGAGTAGGGCCAAAATCAGTTATAGTCACTAGTGATGGTGAGGTACAGTGGTTGATGAAGCTACGCGCAATAGACCAGTTGGCCGTGTAAGCGCATGTTTTTACGTGAAAAAATATGTGACCAGCAGTGGCGTAGTGTTAGTACGTTAGATATTGTAGGTATATAATAGTGCATCTTACATGCAACTATATCACATATATTGTTCTAAGATCTAAGATATAGGCCTTTAATATCTTACATGCAACTATATCACGTGCAACTATATATCACATATATTTTTTCTAAAACATCGTCTCAAAAAAAATTTCTAAAACATACTGTGTTACGCTACAATCTAGAAAAATATGTTATCCGTCTCACATAAAACAAGCACTACTGTACGTAGCTGTCACATTCAGCTTTTTCTGTGCGAATTTGTCACGTATGCAACTTTATGGCTATGTACAATTTTCCAAGTTTTATGCTCCTACTTTCCAAAACAAAAACAAAAATTTTTGAGCATTTACTATCATTCACGTTAAAAAGGAAACACAATGCGAAAAGAATACCACATGATGATATGCCGGAAACGTACAAATTAAATGCTAGATTAGTTTCTGTTGTCAGGTTAAAATTTTAAGTGTTGCCTAGATTATTTAGTTTGGCTTGCAAAAACGTATAACTACTAATAATAGGATTACTTTTTGTCACGTAAAAGCGTGCGACATCTACAATTGGGGTTAAAAGGTTACATCTCGTTTGTCACGTGGATAGGTTAGTCACGTTATTAATTAGTTAGTAGCATAGATCAGGTTAAACACGTCAGTTAGTAGGTGAGATTAAATCTTCAGGTTATTAGATAGTATCATAGATCAGGTTATTTAGTTAGTAGGCTATGTTATATGTACACGTTAAATTAGTAAGTTAGAGCTAAGACCCTGTTTGATTTTTTTCGAATTAAATCCACTTTAATAATCATAATTTAGACACATATTAGCTAAGCTAATATGGATGTATATGGATTATATTTGTATATTATTATTGGCTATTAAAACAGATATTTATGTATTGCATTTCCGTCAGGGCAGCGAGTTGAAGAGTATGTTATAAGTTGTAGAGTAAAAATATAGTATGATGACCTATATAATCAGTTTCCATCTTTTCCATCCTATGAATTTGAGATTCTTATATGTGAACTTTGGAAAGTAGTGGATGATCAAATTTCAAGCCAAATATCCTTATTTATTAAGTAGATATTAATTCCTCCACATGAAAGGATCCAAATGGCCCCAAATATATATTCACTACTACAAAATTGCTTTAGAAGTGGTGATATTTGATGACTTCACCATAGAGTCACTTATGATTTAGACCCCCTTTGGTTCACGGGTGGAACATATATAGGAAAACAATAGAGGATTCCATTCCAGAAGTTTTGCTGACGTCATCTTGCCTTAGGGAATGGAGAAAAACATAGGAAAGATTATAGAGGAAAGGATTCTCCTCACAAGACAGTGGAAAACAAAAATCCGGCTGGACCTCAAGTTGGGGCAGAAGTCCAAGGCAAAGGAATCGAACTTTTCCACGTTTCCTTTGGTTTTGCTGTGATCCAAAGGGCCTAAGTGTGTAGGATACTATTGCCTCCTTTTTAGTTTGTAAGGCCCAATCAGATATGGCATGTCTCCAAATAGCTATTTATTTATTTTATGTTAATATTCTTATGATTTGATTATGAATCAAAATCATAGGATAAATTGTTATTGTGAAGTGATAATATAATGTTCATATACATTTATGTCTTTATAACATGGAGTGGAGAGTCTCATTTTGTAACAACTTATACTAAGCTTGTATTAAATATTTGGCCCCATAAATGATTTCAAATGAAAAAAGGTTTTAGTTTTTATATTTTGTCAAGCACTACAAGTTTTGTATAGGGTGTCTCTCCACCACCCACTACTAGAGAACAGGCCTTTGGTCGATGCACAAATTCAACTTTAGTGTCAGTATTTTTTGCGTTCGGGACTAAAGGTTCTTTAATCCCGGTTGATAATACCAACCGGGACTAAAGATCGATCTTTAATCCTGGTTGGTGTTACTAACCCGGACTAAAGGTCCTCAACTTTTAGTCCCGGTTGGTAATACCAACCGGGACTAAAGGTCGACTTTTTAGTCCCGGTTGGTGTTACCAACCGGGACTAAAGATCCTTTTAGTCCCGATTGGTGTTACCAACCGGGACTAAAAGGTCCCCCCACGGATCAATTCAAAAGGAGAGTGTACAGGACTATGTCACATGCGGTGTACAGCTGAGTTGGTAAGGACTTTATGTGCGAGATGAGAGGTACTGGGTTCGAATCATACACACCACAACATTTATTTTTCGCCTGGTGAGGCTTTAGTCCCAGTTTATAAACCGGGACTAAAGGCCCGAGACCTTTAGTCCTGGATTCGTAGTCCCGGTTGGGATACCCGGGACTAAAGGGTGTTCCCAACCGGGACTATAACCCCTTTGTGTAGTAGTGACCAAAAATTTTTCTTCATGGATCACTGAATAGTATCTCTATGATGATTTCAGATATCATCGTGGATTGAACGTCATGGATCAACCTACATCACGTTTTATCGAAAATCATCATAGACTAAGGGAATTGGCGATGATCTTAAATCATCACGGTAGAGCCCGAGGCCTAGTTTAGCTCAGTCTAAGTGAATTTACAAACAAAAAGCAAACGTCATAGATAAATTGTCATATCATCACTGATGCTTACATGGATAGTGACATGGACACTACCTCAGCCTATTTATTAAGAGGCCAAAATATAAGATGAGTCAATTTTTAGCCTAATTATAACCTTTTTCACTGCACTTTTTAGCAGTTTGAGTAGCCCAATTTTAGCCATTTTAAAGCCCAATTTGGTCACCATTTGTTATCACACTTTTCAGCCCACTACAACAACTCATACAGCCCATATAAACAGCCCATTTCCGCACATAGAACCCATATATATATATATATATATATATATATATATATATATATATATATATATATATATATATATATGCTATGTTAGGAGCCTTGGGTTTCCAATAAAGTTAGGGAAGCCCTAGCCACCCCAACCAGCAGCCCAGCCACTCCCCACATGCAGGTGCTGACGCGCGCCTCCCCACACCCAGCAGACTAGACGTATACAAACCCAGTCAGAATGCGTACAAACTTTTTTGTCGCGACGATGCATATAAACCAGTTCGTTTCCGCATACAAACCACCCAGCGAGCAGACCTTCCACCTGACAGAGGCTGACATATGGTGACACATGCTGACATGTACCCATCCACTCGAATTTCTTTTATATTTTCATGATAATTCCTCAACAAAGCATCCGATTCAAAAACGGTTTTCACCATTGAACTCCTGATATTTTTGTGCACGATTTAAGATCTATTGTGAATATATTTTTGAAATTTTTTGAAATTCATAAAATTTGCACAAGAGTTATATGAATCCGTCTACGCATAAAATCTTGTGGGCGTGTGCGTAAAAAAACATAAAGACGATCTCGTCTTCTCTAAAATTTAAAATTTATAATTTGAATCATGCCACATAAGGCCCGATTGGATGCGTACATTGACACGTCAAGATGCGTAAAAAAGTTTTCGTGTCGACATTCCGTATAAATTAGTGGTTGAATGAATAAAAGTTTACTTTATTACCGCATATAAACGATGAACATTACAACTGACTTGCACTCGAGTTGAAGTACAACTGACTTGCACTCGAGTTGGAGATGATGCAATCTTCTCTACAATTTGAAATTTGAATCATGGCACGTGAAACCCAGTTAGATGCATATAATCATAGGACAAGATGCATAAAAAGTTTTTAGCGCCCGATGTTGCATATGAATTAGTGTTCGAATGAATAAAATCATTTTTATTGCCGCATAAAAACATCTCGATGAGATAGACATTCTTTTTACACAAGAATTGTACATTCCATGCAAAGTTATATGACATCAAATAATACAAATAACCCTAGTGTCGGGTACCAAAATTAGAGGCCCCAAACAGATCACATAAATCAGGCCCAACAGACGCAAAACCGGGCCACGCAACAAAGCACGGCCCACCTAGGCCCAACACACTGCTCTCCGTTTCGTCCGAGCCTCTCCGCCGAGGCCTCGGACGGGCACTAACTTTCCGCCTCGGCCGAGCCCTCCCAGCCGAGGCCTCGGGCGAGCTCCCGCTTTCCGCCTCGGCCGAGCCCTCCCAGTGAGGCCTCGGACGGCGCACACACCCTGTCTCGTCCGAACCCTCACGCCGAGGCCTCGGGACGAGACTCCGCTCTTCGCCCCGCTGAGCCCCCGAGCCTAAGCCTCGGGCCGGGCGCGCCGCACACTACGGTCAAACGGGCCTCGACTTAACGTATATCCGCCGCCCGCTTTCCTACGGTTCCGTCGTCAGTGACACTATCCCCTGGCAGGGGATAGGAGCCGTCCTGCCACAACTCTCACCCACGCTCAGGATTACGTTATCCTCCATGGTGGAAGCCATGCCTGCCACTGTGGGGCACTGTGTTGCCTAACCTTTTCTGCCAGGTCAAGTCGCCGAAGCTTCAAGGCGACGGCGGCCACGCCAAGGACCGCCACCCGGCATCATCTTTAAATGCGGAGTCGGGCAGACGAAGAGCGGTCAAACAACAGTCCCACCCGGGTTTTCGAGCCCGGGATGGGCGGCGATTGCCCCGATGACGGCTCTCTCCTGTGCCAACCGCCCCGCGTACGGCAGCAGGCTCCGAGGCCCTTCGAGCCTCGGAACCGGAGCGAGTCAAAGCTACAGCACACTATAGGGGTCAGATACGCCTCCCCTGGCCTCTCCATCAACTTCTACAGGGACATCTGTTCCATCCGTCGCCAGGACTGAGGATGCGACTCCCATGCCCTACAGCAGGACAAGCCCAGCAGTGCTGAAGCCCAAGCCAAGGCCTCGGCACAAGGAGGGCGGCGGGCTCCGAGGCCTTGAACCAAGAGGGAAGAGCTACTACTCACACGCCGGCACTCTATGTAATCCCTGTTCACCCCTTGCGGCTATAAAAGGGAAGGACTGGGGCCTTGCAAAGGCAAGCAACCTTGAGCACTTCCACACACGACATTGGTACTCCACCCAATCAACCACGAGACCTGGGACCAGCTCCATCTCTCCACTCGCTTATACACCCTACCTACAAGCACTTAGGTGCAAGATAATACAAGTCATCCTCCCCCCACTGGACGTAGGGCCTTCTCTTGCCTGAACCAGTATAAACCCTTATGTCCTTCTTGCACACCTTCCGGAGTTGAAAGCACGCACCATAAATTTACTCGTTGGTACTAGGACCGCCAGTTTTAGCACCGACAGTTGGCGCGCCAGGTAGGGGAGCTGTGCATGTTTTCACCTCTCTTCCCGCCAAAACTCCGGAATGGCCAACAACGGCGACGAGGCGTCCCGGGACGTTTCTGGCTCCAACTTTCCTCCAAAGCCACGGCCCGGCTGGAGCTGGGTACCATGATCCGGTTCGGGGATCTCGAGTTCGTGTCGCTGGGCACCCAGTACGACATGGATCTCCTTCCGCCCAGGGCCTAGGAGTCTCTCGACGAGGCTCCCGCGGTCCCGTCATGGGCCCGGCGCAGGAGGCGCCGTAGCGCATGTGCCCGCCGTACTCGTCAGGCGCGTCGCCCCGCCAGGGAACTGGAGGAGGATCTAGCTGCGCTGCATTTAGGAGGCGGAGGCCGTCCTAACGCCTCGCGACCAGTTCCATCACCTCCGCCGTTCGACCTCACCAACGCCGCCACCACCACGCGTCGTTGGTCTCCACCAGCTTGGGGCCTATGATGAGCTCTGTTGACGGCCACTATTGTATTAATTTAAACCGTCAACTAGCCATGAAAAGGATGCAAATGTGATCACCAAAGTAGATATAGGGTTTACATCGACCGAATTCTACGAGTTTTGGTGTTTCATTATTTTGCAGGCATAAACCGGAAAAGGCGCAAACATACAAGCTTACCGAAAGAAGAAAACGGAAAACGGACTCCACGGCTACACAGGAAAGTTCCAGAAGAGACGAGAAGGCACCACGCCGAGCTGGGGGCCCGGAGGCCACCAGGCCAGACCGGCCGGTCGGCCCTGGACCGGCGGTGCTGGGGCTAGCCCCCTCGGGTCCCGGTTCGCCCGGTTCGCTCCAGCGCCTTTGAGGATCGATCCTAGCCGTCCGTCAATGTCGGTTTGATCCGATGGCTCACGATCATCGCCCAGGGCTATAAAAGGAGAGGCATCCCCCTGGGGAAGAGAGACCCCATTCATTCATTCTCATTTGGAAGTCCGATCATCGGCCGAGAAACCCTAATCGAGCTCCTTAGCTAGGGCCTAGATAGCTAGATTAGAACTAGAGGGAGGCAAGCTTGAGGCTTGGATTCCGGAGCCATCAAACTTGGATTTGGTATAATTCTTACCTCCTCTCGTCTTTGTTCTCTTTCATTGTATAGTTATATGATTGCTACAATTGAATTGATGAATTCTCATTTACTTATATTCATAGTTATTATGTTCCTTATCTATTGTGGTTATATGCTTAGTATAGCTAGATTAACATTATGTTTATCCATAGGTTCGTATAGCACTCATCTAATTGATCGTTGGGTGAGTGATAAACATTGTGTAAGCGTGGTGCTTATCGTTGTTTATCTCG
The DNA here is from genome assembly GCA_015844335.1 of Chrysopogon serrulatus. Classification (NCBI taxonomy): domain Eukaryota; kingdom Viridiplantae; phylum Streptophyta; class Magnoliopsida; order Poales; family Poaceae; genus Chrysopogon; species Chrysopogon serrulatus. The sequence continues at coordinate 202,901 of JADLZL010004195.1, forward strand.
CGAATGCACCCTATAGGCCGGGTTTGGTAGATCGCGGGTGTGACATTCCTGTTGAGTCCTATGTAATCCGAACCCCGTTTATAGGCACAATGTAGGGCTTTGTATACGACGGAAGGGGCGAGCTATGTTCTCAAACCTCCTTAGTATGTCCACTATGAATAAATATAATGCTAACCTTAGCCATGATTACTAGGTGTATTGCACTAACCATAATATACATTGACATGTAGCTAGGAATAACCCGGGGAATATCTCTTGATGTTCTACTAGCAACCCTAATGATATAGCTAGGAGTTTCTATCTGTTTATCTTGATGATTATTTACTTATCTTATCTATTATCTTGTGACTTACCCCTGCATTGAGTAGCGAGGACATAGTTATGCCTATTCGTTACACTCTAGGTCAACACACTACCTTTACACAAGCCATGTAGACCTTCCTTTGGGAAAATATAAATGACAACCCGTGATACTCCAGGTAAAATGCTACAATGGTATTTGATCTGTGCGCTTGCGGATACATTTCTCTATTCTAAATGGTGGCATGATTTAATACCACACCCCTTGATGTTATGCTGGGGATGACAACTTGGCATTCTAGTGGCGGTGCGCTACTCTAGCAATTTTGGCGCCGTTATTAGAGATAACATTAAGAGGTGTCAACAAGCATTTTTGGCGCCGTTGCCGGGGAAGGCAATTGGCAATTAAAAAGGATAGCGATAGACCTAACAAACTAATGAGTTAAAGGAAACCATAGAATGCAGGCTTACACTTGTGTTTTCTATCTTTGTGAAATCTTATGCAGGGTAATGAATGAGTGGTTTTGATCTGCCAGATAACTACGTTGAAAATCCAGAGAAACTCTTTCAAAGGAAGAAATTCCAGCAAGTGTGGGACATCTTTGAATCTCCATCAAGGACACCCACTGCTGAGGTTCGTTCTTTGGAGGAGCAAGCTCCTACAAGAGAAGAAGAAGAAGAGCAACAAGAGGGCAACTTAGCACCAGTTTTTGAAGAAATGGCTGATAAGTCACTGCGCGAGTTCTCCGCTCCGAACACCAACAACATCCGCACTGGACCTAACGTCGAAGTTGGGGAGAATGGATTCGAGCTCAAGCCAGCTCTTATCACATGGTGCAAGCCAACCTGTTCTGTGGGAAAGCACACGAAGATGCAAGTGCTCATCTCCAACACTTCCTGGAGATTTGCAGCACTTTCAAGCTGAAGGATGTACCAAAGGATACCGTACTGCTGCGTCTGTTCCCATTCTCACTGTTGGGAAAGGCAAAGCAATGGTTCTACGCCAACAAAGACAACCATACAACTTGGGACAAGTGCTCCACAGCTTTTCTAGCAAGATTCTTCCCTATGGGCAAGACGAGTGCCCTAAGAGGGAAAATCTCAAGTTTCCAGCAACAACATGATGAGTCAGTCCCTGAGGCATGGGAACGCTTTCAAGATTACATATCAGAATGTCCTCATCATGGGATGGAGAATTGGCTCCTGATGCAAACTTTCTATCATGGGCTTACCAACAGCACCCGCAACAATGTTGATGCTGCTGCTGGAGGTGCATTTATGTCACTGACCATACCACAAGCTACTGCTCTTATGGAGAAGATGGCCTCCAATCAAGATTGGAATGATGAGCGCCAGACCACCCGCAAGAGGAGTGGAGGAATGCACCAGCTCAAGGAGACAGACATCTTTGTCGCCAAGATAGACTTGCTCATGAAGAAGCTGGAAGACACAAGACGAGAGAGACAAGATGTCATGCGCATTAATGATGCATGCATGACTTGTGAAGTGTGTGGCAATATGGGACACTCAGGCAACAGCTGTCCTGAGACCCGTGAGGACGTGAACTTCATCAACAACAATAACAACAACTATCGTCCTCAGAATCAAGGATGGAACCAGCAAAGGCCCAACTACCAAGGTAACTTCCAAGGTAACTTTCAAGGCACTAATTACAATAACTATGCTCAACTGCCTTTAAGAGAAGTGATCTCCAACCAAAATAAAATTGTGGAGACTTTATCTAGGAAGGTAGCATCCAATGATAAAATGCTAGAAAACATAAACATCAAAATGGATAGCTTTACCTCTGCTGTTAAGAACTAGCTTAGCTTCAATAAAATGATAGAACAACAATTAGCTCAGCTGGCGGCCGCTGTTCCACCGACCAACGAAGGTAAGATTCCAGGGCAACCTCTAGAGCCCGAGACCGCGAATCTTGTTGATGTGTATGCAGGTTACTACGTTGAAGCATCATCAGGATGGAAGGATGACTCCATGCCACCCAAGAGAGGAGATCCAGGGAGACCTGTGATCCCCATCTCTATTGGGCAGCATGACTTCCCTGAAGTTGTCTGCGATCTAGGCGCCAGTGTCAACATCATGCCTAAGGTAATCTTCGACCAAGTCTTTCCATAGGCACCTTTGTTGTACACAGATATGTGTTTGCAGCTTACAGACCAGACGATCAAGTATCCCAAGGGAATCTTAGATGACGTGTGCATACGAATCGGGAGATCATATGTCCCTGTAGACTTTGTAGTCCTGGATACCGGCAGAGACCCCAAGAGTCCAATCATTCTTGGCCGACCATTCCTGAGTACTGCAAAGGCTGTCATCTACACGGACAGTGCCAAGATTTGCTTCACCATCAAGGGCAATAAAGAGAAGTTCAGTTTCAAGAACAAGACCCTTGAAGCTCCCATAGATCCAAGAGGAGCTTACTTCCCAGTCAAGCCAACAAACGAAGGAACCAAGAGGAATTCAAATGGGAAGAGAAAGAACAAGAACAGAAGACAAGTGAGAAAGCAGGTCCGAGTAGTCAAGGCTGTTGAGTACAAGCATGACCACCTCTTAGCCTCACCATTCTTAACCAAGAAAGAGGATCCAGGCACGCCAGCCATTGATTGCACCATTGGGCAGTGCTCATTCTACAACGCCTTACGCGATACCGGATCAATTTGTCAACATAATGTCCAAAAAGGTATATGATTTATTATTCGATACACCTCTATACCCTACCTATATGCAGCTGCAGCTGGCGGACAATACGATGAGATTTCCGGAGGGAGTAGCAAGAGACATCATGGTCAAGATCCAGGACCACTACGTCCCGACCGACTTCATGATACTGGACATGGGAGAAGAAGACGAGACGCCAATCATACTTGGAAGGCCGTTCCTCAGCACCACCAACGCGATCATCTACAATGGATCAGGCCAAGTCCACTTCCAATTTCCAGGAGAGAAGGTACGCTGTTATTTTAAAGATTATAACTCTCCTAGATTAGCAGCTTTTACCCAGTCCAAGAGGAGACGTCAGCGCCGGAGGAATCGCTCTCAAAAGAGCAATGTTGAGGAGAAGGAAATCAAGGAGGAACCTACAGCACCAAAGCAACAACCTACAAAAGTATGGAAAGAAAAGGTAAACTCCTCAACTGAGTCATCGTCACCAGGAGGTCTAACATCAGGGCCCACATCCTCGGGATCCGATGAAGCACCCTGTGAGTGAAGAAGACGAGAAGTCTTGTCAGGAGGACTTTAAACTCTGAACCCTTGCCATAAGGTAACAATGGTAGTTATCCATTTACTTTCTTGCACTTTTAATTCATAGTTAATCTTTATAGAAAACCATAAAAACATTTGAAAAACATCAAAGCCCCATGTGACATGCCTACAGTGCAAGCTAAAGGAGTGTTCACCGTGGTGGCATAAAAATAAAATAAAAATTAGCATACATATTTCATTCCGTTTGATAAAAAAAAAATCCAAAAATAATCATTGAGCATCCTGTCGCATTGAATGTACTGTAATAACCTTTGGAAACCTCTCACAATAACCAACCCACGAATGGCTAACCACTAACTGTTTATCCTAATCCGTTCCACGAGTTTTGGTGTTTTGTGAGATGTTTGTCGTAGGATGACTCGAGAGCTAGTTCACCTAGAAATCATCATCTTCATCACTCGAAGTACATCTCCTTGCGCACAACTAACCACTGTGTGGAGGAAGCAACTTCTTGTCGGATGAGATGAAGGTTCTTAGCTACACCGGCTCTTACAAGCGTGAGCTCCATCGAGAGGACTGCTCGGCTTCGGCTTCAATGTTCAACCGCGACAACAATTAGCTTGGGGAACGCATCCCCTAGGTACCTAGGTAAGTGTACCTACGCGATTATCGAGTCAGTCATAAAAATTTAAAATACCAAAAATATGTGAGCACATGAAGGTTCACCATAGTATCTAAGAATTTTTTAAAAAAATATACCAAAAATATGTGGGCACATGAAGGTCCATGCTTTTTAAAGAGTCCTTAAAGTCTTTTGAGTTTTGTAATTTGAGTCTTTGAAAAATAAAAAACCAAATAAAAATGTTTGTCTGTCTAGAGTCAATAAAAGGAAGCTCTTGAATGAATTGAAATGATGATAAGCTGCTCTGTTACAACACCTCTGAAATGCCTAGAGTTTAGACAAAAGTTTTCCCAAGTTTTAGCTCCAACTGTTTTGACATGAGAATTTGCTCTGAGCCTGAAACTTGTGGGTTGCATATGCTTGAACTAAGTCTAGGTGCCTGATTGATAAGATTGAGAAAATCTGAGCTGCTATCTATCTTGTTCTAAGTGACACTAAAGTTCTGGAGATTTATCTTTTGAAAAATGCAAAAACATGATGAGTTCCTATATGACAAAGCTTACATTCCCACCAGAGCTAACATGATGAGATAGGCTAGTTCAACTTTCACATATATGCTGCTTGTCTTGCATTGAGTTTTGTCAACCTTTGTGACCCTGGTGAGAAATTTGTCATGCTCTTGAATCAAGATTCACCCTCATATGCCCTACTCTACACTGGAGTAGGCGCAACAACATTCCATTCCACCTACATCCATTCCAAAAATGTTTTTCTCCTATACTGGGAGAGAACACCAAAAAAATATTCCATTAGGTTAGCCACCCAATAAATGCTCCATGATTCCTGTGTTATCTCTCTAAATCCATCAATGCCAAAAGGAGTGCTATGAGCTATGCAAAAAGATATTTGAGAAAAAGGGAGAAGAAAGAAAGATGGACAAGTGTCCCAATGCAAAACAATGGGTACATAGATACCCGACTCCCTGAAAAAAAAGAGAGAGAAAAAGAAAATGAGAAAGAAAAAGATAGCTCATAACCTCTGGTTAGTCTTAAAGGAGAGAGAAGCATTCAAGGAGCTGAGTAGAATTAGGTTCCACCATATATCCACCATATCCATCCACCTATATATCTTGATTATTTGCATGACTTGTTTCTCCATGGATCCATTGTTTGACCTAACAACACATGCATTGCAAGTTTGCTCTTTCAGTTTTCTCCTTACCTATGAGCTCCACAAAAGCCTTAGTTATAGGATGAAAAGAAAGGCAATCATCATTACTGCCTTGGTGAGAATCCACAAATACCACATACGATGAGAGACTTGGGAGTGTCATACATGGGAAGCTCTGAGTTTTATTTAAAAACCTTTAAAAACTCCAGAATAATAGTTGATCAAAGAACTTGAGACATAGTGCTTAGATGGGATCTTTTCTGTCTGTCAAGTGCTCAAGACCCAAGGAAGAGGTAATATGGGTAAGTTTGAAAGTCAGCTCAGTTATTGCACAACTTGGAGGAGAATTTCTGTCTGACTGCAGGTATATTTTGAGAGAGTTGCTCTGAGATGGCTACAATGCTTAAATATACACATATATTCAATAACTTTTTCTGAGTTTTCTTTGCTAAGGGACTAGCAAAGGTTAAGCTTGGGGGAGTTGTTGACGGCCACTATTGTATTAATTTAAACCGTCAACTAGCCATGAAAAGGATGCAAATATGATCACCAAAGTAGATATAGGGTTTACACCGACCGAATTCCACGAGTTTTGGTGTTTCATTATTTTGCAGCGTAAACCGGAAAAGGCGCAAACATACAAGCTTATCGGAAGAAGAAAAACGGAAAACGGACTCCACGGCTATATAGGAAAGTTCCGTAAGAGAGAAGAGGAGAAGGCACCACGCCGAGCCGGGGGCCGGAGGCCACCAGGCCAGACCGGCCGGTGGCCGGCCCTGGACTGGCCGGTCCTGCCCTGGCAGGTCCCGGTTCGCCCGGTTCGCTCCACCGCCTTTGAGGATCGATCCTAGCCGCCCGTCAATGTCGGTTTGATCCGATGGCTCACGATCATCGCCCAGGGCTATAAAAGGAGAGGCACCCCCCCTGGGGAAGAGAGACCCCATTCATTCATTCTCATTTGGAAGTCCGATCATCAGCCCGAAACCCTAATCAGAGCTCCTTAGCTAGGGTCTAGATAGCTAGATTAGAACTAGAGGGAGGCAAGCGCAGGCTTGGATTCCAGAGCCATCAAGAGCTTGGATTTGTTATAATTCTTACCTCCTCTCGCCTTTGTTCTCTTTCATTATATAGTTATATGATTGCTACAATTGAATTGATGAATTCTCATTTACTTATATTCATAGTTATTATGTTCCTTGTCTATTGTGGTTATATGCTTAGTATAGCTAGATTAACATTATGTTTATCCATATGTTCGTATAGCACTCATCTAATTGATCGTTGGGTGAGTGATAAACATTGTGTAAGCGTGGTGCTTATACGTTGTTTATCTGCGAATGCACCCTATAGGCCGGGTTTGGTAGATCACGGGTGTGACATTCCTGTTGAGTCCTATGTAATCCGAACCCCGTTTATAGGCACAGTAGGGCTTGTATACGACGGAAGGGTGAGCTATGTTCTCAAACCTCCTTAGTATGTCCACTATGAATAAATATAATGCTAACCTTAGCCATGATTACTAGGTGTATTGCACTAACCATAATATACATTGACATGTAGCTAGGAATAACCCAGGAATATCTCTTGATGTTCTACTAGCAACCCTAATGATATAGCTAGGAGTTTCTATCTGTTTATGCTGATGATTATTTACTTATCTTATCTATTATCTTGTGACTTATCCCTGCATTGAGTAGCGAGGACATGGTTATGCCTATTCGTTACACTCTAGGTCAACACACTACCTTTACACAAGCCATGTAGACCTTCCTTTGGGAAAATATAAATGACAACCCGTAATACTTCGGGTAAAATGCTACAATGGTATTTGATCTGTGCGCTTGCGGATACATTTCTCTATTCTAAATGGTGGCATGATTTAATACCACACCCCTTGGTGTTATGCTGGGGATGACAACTTGGCATTCTAGTGGCGGTGCGCTACTCTAGCAATTTTGGCGCCGTTATTAGAGATAACATTAAGAGGTGTCAACAAGCTCCCTGGCCACCAGCTGCGCTTTGCCCAGGATCTGGACACGTCCGCTCCAGCCGCGTCCTACCCCGACTTTGAGGGGCACCGGACTAGGTGGGCAGGAGTAGACTACTCCGGGTCCCGCTACGTCCATGCAATACGGCGCTACCTGGAGGCCACGGAGCCCCGTGGGCTAATGCCGGCGCAAGCATACGCCTTCGGGTACCCCGACTCGGACTCGCTGGACGACATGTACGACCCAACCCGCGAGTGCTTTCACGTGGAGATCGGCGATCTCGAGAGGCGGTGGCGACAATAACGGCGACGGCGACCAGGACCGTGCCCCCAGGCATGCTGCAAGGCCGGCTCCGGCAAGCGCAACGCCTCAGGACCCCAGCGCATGCCGGCCCACAGGCCAGGAGCAGCAGAAACCGGTGCGCATGGGTCCCCCGAGGACTGGCGATCCAGCGGCTACCCCTCAGGAGCCACAGCGCCCCACTATCGAGCAAATCCGGAAGCTTGGGGAAAAGCTCGAGCACGACCGTCTTCTGCTACTACAGAAGATAGAGGCGTTCGAGCGTGAGCGCCGCACGGCGTGTAACTCGAGCCCCGCTGCCCGACAGCACGCCCGCGACGTCAACCGGAGGATCATCAATGACGAGGGGGGAACATCCCCCCATCTTCCAGCGTGCAAGCCAGAACGTCACGGCTGCGGCCCTTCTCCTCCGAGCGATGTCGGAGCCATCCACCCCGGAGGGGCGACGGATTCGAGATGAGATGCGGGGCTACATCGAGACCGCTGCTGTCCAGCAGGCCGAGAGCTCGGCCTCCTGGCTTCGGGCGCAGAGGGACGAGGAGGACGAGGTGCCCCCTCGCCGCGAGCGAGAAGCCTCGGTCCATCAGGATCCATCACGAAGGACGGTCCGTGAGCGCATCCAGGACAACTGCGGCAGCCTCGATGACGGTGACGCGCGCAACGTCATCAACAACGCCGCGAGGGAAGCCAGAGCACGGGCCGGACGCGACCGCCAGCCGCGCAGAGGTGGCAGGCACGACAGCGACGAGGACCGTGATGATGCTGATCCCCCGGGGAACCCCCACCTGAAAGGCACCCCAAAAACACTTCTCGTTTTCATCGGTCGTTTTTTCACAAATTTTCGTACCCAAGGTCTCGAACACTTAGGAAAGAGCAACTAAGGAAAGTCATTCCGAGGTTAGGGCCGGCTGAGCCGCGAGGTCTCCTACGCCCATGCGCTACGGAACCTCTACTCGCCACCCTCGGCCAAGGAACGACTTCAGGCATTGCGAGAGGGTTGTTTTGAGTGTCAGGGTCGGCAGAGCCGCGAGGCCACCTACGCCCGTGCGCTACGATACCTCCACTCGCTACCCTCGACTAACAAACGGCCTCTAAATTCGTAATAGTCTCGCAAGACTCTAACCTAAGTGCGGGTCGAGATTAAAAAGGCACGAAAAGCAAGCAAAAAACAACCACAAAACATAAGGCCACGATGGGCCATTAGCACGAATGTTTCCAAGATGAACTAACATAGTTTTTTTACACGGGCACTCTGGCCCAAGCTGCAGAACCTACTATGGGGCGTCTGGCCCCCCGCCGTCTTGAGCGTCGGCGTCCGTGGCCTCGGCAGCGTTAGCCTCAACTTCGGGAGCGGGGACGACGGCCGGCGTGAAGATCAGGACCAGCGCTGAGGGGGCCCCGGTTTCCTCAACCTTCTGAACCAGCTCCGTGAACACTTCGCTCTCGCGGCCCTCCTTTTCCTCCGAGACAACGACCCCTCAGAGATTCGAGGGAGATCGAGCTCGTAGTGGGACGTAGCCAGCGCGAGCGTGTGCGACACGCCGATCCGGAGGGCGTCCAGGGCGTGCACCTCCATCTTCCTAGGCAATGCAGCCAGCCGCCCCAGCGGACTGCTCTCGGTGGCTTTGCCAGCCTCAACTTCTTCGCAGACGGCCACGACCTTCTGTGTTAAGGCATCGAGCCTGCCCTGCGCCGAGTTGTAAGCCGCCTGCGACGCAACAAGGTCCGCCTCCAGCTCCGACACCTTCCCCCTTAGGCCTGCGATAGCCTGAGTGTCAAACTCCGAGGCAAGGTAGCAAAGGTATGACAGACAGGTATGACGCTTACCTTCCCGCTGGTTGCGAAGGGCCTCAGCCTCGGACACCCCCTGTAGGAGCTCAACCCTCATCAAGGCATTGTCATCGGCAAGGAGCTGCTGGTCAGTCTCAAAGGTCACCAGCCTCTCGGACAGGGCCTGGACGGAGTCAGCCGAGCGGGTAACTTTGGCCCTCATCACCTCCCTCTCAGTCCGGAGTCGGTCGAGGTCCGCCGCGTGTTTCGCCACGATCCCCTTTGAGAGGGTGGCCTCCTCACGCGTCGTCGAGACCTCAGCCCTCAAGTCTGAGACAAGGAGACGGAGCTTCTCGATCTCCTCGTCTCTGGCCGACAGGGAGGTGCTCAGCTGGGCCACGAGCTCCTTCTGGCGATTGAGCTCACTGGTGAGGCCGGCCCCCGCTCGGATGAACTCTGATTTCGCCCGGGACACCTGCGCCAGCTCCTGCAGTAACCAGACCCAATCGATTTAGCCATCACGAAAGGGTTCTTAGGACAAGAAAACCGCGGGAGGCCGGTTTACCTTCAGCGCGCCAGGGAGCTCGGTGGACAGGATCGACGAGAGGGTCCTAAGTGACCTCTCGCCCAGCTCCTGGCACATCCCAGCCTGCTCCCACAGGTGCCCTTCCGTGGCGTCGTCCAGCACATAGACCGGCCGCCCCTCGGGGTTCTGATGGTCCCTCCAGATTAGCCGCGGCGCCTTCGTGATCTCACCGGAGCCGGCGGCCTCCCGACCAAGCGACCCCTCTACCTCAGCAGGCTCCTCAGCCAATGACTTTCCCAGCTCGCCGCTAGAGGAAGTCGCGTCCTCGGTAAGCACCTCCTTCCCCCGTGCCTCGGTGGCCTCCTCCGAGGAAGGAATCTCCACCACATCGTCGGCCACGACCCGGGGCGGGGATCGAGCCGACGCCTGTTCCTCCATGACCACGTCCGTGGCGACCTTCACGACGGTCGTCCTCGCCGCGTCCTCGTCGCCAGCCAAGGGCGCCTCCTTGGCCGGCGGCACCTCGGCCACGTCCTTCTCCGCCGCGGGATGCGCCACCACTTGTGGCGCGCGACTGACGCCTTCGCGCCCCGCCCCCCGACCGATTTCTTTTCGCGAGGGGGAGAGTGGGGCCGGGGCGGGCGGTCTTGCGTTTTTGGCTATGAAGATGAATAGAAGAGCTTCAGAGGAAAAGAAGAAAGAAAGACAATCACCAAAGACAGGTCCCAAGGCCGAGCAACACTTACCCGGCGGCCCGGCACCACGATCTTAATGCCCGTCGGGGCCGTGTCTGAGGGCAGGGGCCTCGAGCGCTCTGTCGTCCTCGCCCCTTCATTGGGCGTCGGACCTCCTCTCCGCCGTCTCGGGGAGCCTTGGGGGGTGGAGTCGGCCCACTTTGCCGCTCGGGCTCACTGGTGTGGGATGGCCTCGGAGGAGCTGCGCCCTCCGCCGAAGTCACGACCTCGGTCGACCCAGCGCCCCCCTTCGCTCGAGCGGGGGTGGCCTCGGCGACTCCCTTCCCCCGCGGCGTTCCGCCTCCCCTCGGGGAGACGTCGCGGCTTCGGCCTCGGCACACAGCCTTGGCTCTGATGAAGCCGAGGCGAACCCCCTTGGCGGAGTCCTCCGCCGCCTGCGCATACGCCGCGCACCGCCAGAAGATTAGGGTGCGACACCTCCTCCTGGGGGATCCAGCCCCAAGAGGCGGCTCGGTCGTCGTCGAACCACCCCTCCTCCTTGTCGTCGTCGTCGTCGTCGCCACGTCGGTGGTGTCCGACGGCGTCTCCTCCCACGGAAGGCCCTCCTGCTCCTGGCGGCGCCGGCGCTTCGCTAGGTCCTCCCTTTCCCGTTGCTTGCGGACGTTCCGCTCCGTCCGGCTCTCCTTCTTCTTCTTCCTCGCCTCTGCGGAGGCCCTGTTAGCCTCTTCTCCGCGGAGATGGGAGGCTTGGACGCCTTCAGCTTTCCAGCAAGCCCCTGAGGAGATGAAACCGAGTCAAAAACCAGAGAAAGAGCACGGGAAACATGCATCGGGCGCAGGTGGGAGCCTTACCACGTAGATGAAATCCTTGTCCGGCCTTATCACGACCTTGTACATTAGGATGGGGTCCGCCACCGCCTTGTTCGTCCGCTCGAGGATCTCCTCGTGATCAAGCTCCTCGGGCGCCATCCTGGTGCCTTGCCAGGCATTGCCGACCCTCATGTCATACAAAGAATACCGCCTCGACATGAGGGGCAGCACCCGCCGTTTGTGGAAACCGGCGATTACCACCGACGCGTCCAACCCCGCCCGGGTCAGACGCGTCAAGGCAGCCAGCACCTTCCTCAGGGGGTCACCTTTTCTGGGATCAGCTCCTTCTTCCACGACGGCGGCTCTGCGTCGATCAACTTCCCGGTGTAGGCCGAGAGGTGGCCATGGTCGTTACGGAGGTAGAACCACTTGCTGTGCCAGCCGCGGTTGGAGGACGTGAGCCTCGCCGGGATGTAGGCTTGCCGGGAACGGGCTCGCAACTGCAGCGTGTGGGGATTGCTCCCCCGGGTATCCTCAGCCGAGGGCCTGGGCCGAGCGGTCGGCAAAGGCCCAGCCCGAGAAGACCATGCCGAGCGCTACCAGAAGACCGTGGAGTAAGGCGCAAGACTCGGCATGCAGATATGATTCGCCTGGATCATCGGGCGATCAGTTTCCTTGAACCTAGGATTTCCTGGTCGGCTGCTGTGTGCCGATCAGGGAAAGTAAGATTAGATTGATCTTGTAACCCTGCCCCCCGACTATATAAGGCGGGCAGGGACCCCCCTCCAAAACAGATTACTCCCGATCATAATCCACAAACAGAACACAGGACTAGGGTTTTACGTCACCTCGACGGCCTGAACCTGTCTAAACCCGTGTCTCGTGTTACTTTCTTGCTCTTGATCTCGCGCACCTCACCACCCTCGATCTCATCTACTACCTCGGGCATCCCCCAAGGTAGGCTGCCGACCAGATATCGTCGACAGCTGGCGCGCCAGGTAGGGGTGCGCGCCACGTCATCCTCCGCCAAGCCGGTCAAGCAGAAGCTCCGCCGATTCGCGCCGGACAAGAAAGAGGCTATTAGGGTAGAAATCAACCGGCTCTTAGCCGCCGGTTTTATCAAAGAAGTGTATCACGCCGAGTGGCTGGCAAACCCAGTCCTCGTCCTTAAAAAGCAATAAAGAATGGCGAATGTGCGTTGATTACACCGATCTTAACAAACACTGCCCTAAAGACCCGTTCACTCTCCCTCGCATCGACGAGGTCGTAGATTCCACCGCCCGGCTGCGAACTCCTCTCGTTTCTTGACTGTTATTCCGGGTATCACCGGATCGCCCTAAAGGAGTCCGACCCAGGTCAAGACGGCCTTCATAACTCCATTCGGCGCCTATTGCTACACGACGATGTCCTTCGGCCTAAAGAATTTGGGGCGACGTACCGTGGACAATTCAAGCATGCCCGAAGGATCGATAGGCATCAACGTCGAAGCCTACGCCGACGACGTTGTGGTAAAATCTAAAACCGCCGATAGCTTAATCGCCGACCTTGACCAAACATTCAAAAGTCTCCGAGAGTATCGATGGAAACTCAATCCAAACAAGTGCATTTTCGAGCTTCCTCGGGAATCCCTGCTCGGGAATACGGTCAGCAGCCACGGTATCGAACCAAACCCCGAGAAGGTGTCGGCCATAACCAAAATGTTGCCGCCAACCAATATCAAGGAAGTACAGAAGCTCGCCGGCCGCTTGGCAGCCCTAAGTCGGTACATCTCCAAGCTAGGAGAGAGGGCCATGCCTTTCTTCCGCTTACTCGGCGTCCGACAAGTTTGTTTGGACTCGGAGGCTGACGAGGCATTCAAGGAGCTTAAGGTCTTCTTGACGACGCCCCCCTGTCTTAACGGCTCCGCTACCCGGCGAGGATCTCCTCCTTTACATCGCGCAAGAACGAATCGGGTGGTCTCCACAGCGGTCGTCGTCGAAGCGTGGACGAACCCGGGCATGCATTCAAGGTGCAGCGCCCGGTCTACTACATAAGCAAGGTCCTGAACGAGTCCAAAACTCGTTACCCGCAAATACAAAAGCTCATCTACGCCGTCCCCACTGGCGTCACGTAAGGTGAACCACTACTTCAGTCTCACAAGATAACGGTGGTGTCCCACTACCCGATCGGCGACATCATAAAGAACAAGGAAGTCGACGGGAGAGTCGCCAAATGGGGCGATTGAAATCGGCGCATACACCGTCGAATCACGCGAGCCGCCCGGACGATAAAATCCCGGGCGCTCGCCGACTTCATCGCCGAGTGGGACAGACATGCAGGAACCAGCCCCACCCGAGCACCCCCAAAGACTGGAAGATGTACTTTGACGGTGCGCTAAATGTGAGCGGTGCTGGTGCAGGGGTCGTACTTGTATCGCCAAGCGGCGAGGAACTCCGATACGTCTTGAGAATACATTTCAAGGCATCTAACAATGCCGCCGAGTACGAAGCCGCCATTCACGGCATCAAGATTGCTATATCCCTGGGGATCAAACGCCTGGAAATCTTGGCGACTCGGCGCTGGTCGTCAACCAGCAAACAAAGACTGGTCTTGCACCAGCGAGAAAATGGACGCCTACTTTGCTCGGAAATCCGGAAACTCGAGAACAAATTCTACGGCATTGAGTTCCACCACATCGTTCGGGAAGAAAACTTCGAGGCAGATCGGCTCTCAAGTTAGGCTCTACACGAGCAGCCATTCCGCCCAGGCGTATTTGCGCACGATCTCTCGACACCATCTATCGGCCAAGACGGAGCGATGCCCAACCCGACCACCGCGGAGAAGGCGTCGCACTCGTCGAGGAGCCCGTATTGAAGACCGGCGCTCCCGTTCATCAGATACCTCACCAACTCGAGGTCCCGACCGACAAAAGCGGAGACAGAACGTTTGATACGGCGGAGCAAGCACTACGCCCCTGGTAGAGGGCTCGCTGATGCGCAGAAACGCCAACGCTAACGTTCTGCAAAGTGCGTTCGCGCAGCCCGAAGGCTTGAAGATACTAAAAGAAATACATGCTGGACTCGTGGAAGCCATTGCGCCTCTCGGAACCTGGTCGGCAGAGCCTTCCGAGCTGGATTTTTCTTGGCCGACCGCCGTAGCCGACGCAGAACACCGGTACGACATTGCGAGGGATGCGGTTCTTCGCCAAGCAGCCTCACCTGCCGGCCCACGCTCTAATGACGATCCCGTCGCCTGGCCGTTCGCAGTCCGGGGACTCGACCAGATCGGCCCCTTCAGAGCCGCACCAGGCAATTTTAAATACGTACTTGGTCGCCATCGACAAGTTCTCCAAGTGGATTGAGTACAAACCACTCGCCCAGCTCGACAAGCAAGAAGGCCGCCCGAGTTCTTTGAGGAAATCGTTCACCGCTTTGGCATCCCGAACAGCATCATCACCGACCTCGGGTCAAACTTCACGGGAAACGCGAGTTACGGGAGTTTTGTGAAGAGCGCTCCATCTTGGTCAAATATGTCTCCGTTGCGCACCCACGTGCCAACGGCCGGCCGAGCGCGCAAGCGGAATGATCTGGGCGCACTTAAAAGCGCCTATACCGGAAGGGACGACAAGCACCCGGGAAGGTGGCTGAAGGAACTTCCACCAGCGTGATCGGGACTGCGCGCCGCTTGGTTTCGATCGAACACGAGGGGTTTCCCCCTACTACATGGTATACGGGTCGGAAGCTGTCCTACCCGAGGACGTCGCCTTCCGATCGCCAAGAGTGGAAAAACTACTCGAGGAAACCTCCGACCAAGCGCGCCGATGGCGTCGACCGTGCAGAAGAAGAACGCCTAGCCGCCTGCGTCCGATCGGCAAAGTACCTAGAGGGCGTCCGTCGCTATTACGACCGCAACGTCCGGGAGCGCCCCTTCGCGGTCGGCGATCTGGTCTTACGCCGCCGCACGAGCTCCGCGAGGGATGCATAAGCTCTCCTCCCCATGGGATGGTCCCTTCATCGTCAAGGAGGTCACCCGACCAGGGTCCTATAGGCTGGTGGAGTCGGGGACGGGCACGATATCCCAAACTCTGGCACGCCGAGCACCTAATACGTTTTTACGCCTAATAAGTCAAGATGAACAAAGATATGTACTCTGTTTCCCTTTGTAATCCAAATATATATATGATTTAATGTCTTTTTTGTCTTGTCTCTTTTTCTCCTCGTGCATTCATTTTTCATATGTGCTACCCACGCACTATACGCCAATAAGACCGCCAAGACGCACTTTAACTCAAACCGATCGGAGCAACCACATTTCTGGCCCAAACCTACACGTGCTAGCGCTCGGCGCCCTGCGTTATGGAAAGGCCAGCGGCGGTTCCCAGGGGACCTGGTACCCTCTACGCGCAATACAAGGAACATACCCTTAGCGCTATGAGATACTAGGAAACTTGGGCGGTCCGGCATGGCGACAAAGTCACACACCTGCAGGGGCATTACGGCAAACACTTTACATGCATAACAAAAATGATATTAACATCATTTACAGACAGCGTCTCCACACGCAATACATAAGTTAATTCTAACGCTCTTCTCCTAGGGCGCGTCGGCCTCGGCGTCGCCGAGCAGGTCCAGGTCCTCCACCACCTTGACGGCAGCATCAGAGGACTCGGTGCTCGGCTTCTCTGGTCGGCGACCGACTTGGTCGGGCAAAACCCGCCTCGACCGGGATAACTCCACCCCGGGGGATAGTGCGACCGACCCGGCGCCCGGTAGCGTGCCGGCGGCGGCGCAGAGCCGCTCCGTGAACAAATACACGTGTTTGTTGTAGAACGGCTGGCATCGCACCGGGAAGCGTGACACGAAGGATAGCGCTCCCCAGCACGCCCCCGGTCGTAAACCCCCGTCCGGATCGGCGAGATTCAACGGTGGGGTCAGGTGGGCGATGGTGTCCTCCATCCGCTCCTCGGCGGCTGCGAGACGCCGTTTCAAATCCGCTGGGCCGCCGCCGCGTTCTCTCCGCACAAGCTCAAGGAACAAGTGTTAAAACCCCGACACGGGCAATCGGGTAAACAAAGCAAAAGACGATAGCACTTACGCGTGTGCCTCGGACCGGGCTGCCTCCGCCGACCGGGTAGCCTTGGCCGCCTCACGGGTTAGCTCCTTTGACGAAGCTGCTGGGATTCTTTGCAGCTCGCCTTCAAGAGCTGCAGGCCGAGAACAAGTCGGCCATGTAACACAAGAGCGCCGAAAAGAAGGTAGGGGAAAACATACCGGTCACCCGCGCCTGCAAAGTGTTTGCCTGCGCGCCCGGCCGATCGCTGGCGGCGGCCGCCTCCACGAGCCGGCGTTCTCACGCTCCGGCTCTTCCACCTGCCGGCGCGGTCGGTCGTCGTCCTCACGAGCGGCCTTGATTGCGCTCGAGTAGGCCGACCGACTCCGCCAAGCTGGTCTTCTCACGAAGAAGCCGCTCGTTGTCGGTCTTCATCTTCTCGTAGGCGGCCGCCATTTGCTCAGCAGCCGCTGCGCGTCTCAGCGGCTGGGCCAGCTCCTACATACATATTCGACATAAGCTACGCAACACTATCAAGCGGACAATATGATTGCCACCAGAAGCTCGGCGCTGAGCAGCAGCCTCGAGATCGGACGTCGGATTCTGGTATTCGCGACGGCGATCTCGTCGTCCACCACCTCCACCCGTTCACCGGGGGGTCGATGTAGAAACGTGCGGCAAAGCCGCACAGGCTCCTCCGTGGCACGGGCACTTCCCGTACCACCTCCTGCGGCTCGGGCTCTGCCCGGCCACCGGTCTCCGCCGTGGCGCCACCTTTTGCTGGCGGGACGGCGGGACAGGCACTGGAGCAGGCCGCCCGGCGCCCTCCCTCGCCGGTCGGCTGCGGACAAAACCGCAGTCTCCGCAGCCGAACAGGCAGGGGACTCGAAAGCCCCCACCAGCCCCAGATGGCTGGTCGGGAGTCACCCCCGCATCGGCCGCACGAGGTGGGCTGTCTCTGGGACGAACAGTGTCATCCTCCCCCGCACGGCCGGGGTCCTCCTCCACAGGATCGCTGCGGCAGACACTCCTAAGCCAAACCTGGACAAC
Source organism: Chrysopogon serrulatus (assembly GCA_015844335.1). Lineage (NCBI taxonomy): Eukaryota > Viridiplantae > Streptophyta > Magnoliopsida > Poales > Poaceae > Chrysopogon > Chrysopogon serrulatus. The sequence continues at coordinate 220,384 of JADLZL010004195.1, forward strand.
ACCAGGAACAAAAAAAAAACGAGTTGGTACTTACAGGTCGGACTGACGGTGCCAGCGCGGAAACGCCGGGGGCCTCAGAGCTGCCCGCCTCGGTCGGTCGGGTCGGCGGCACCGATGGCCGCTCGGCCGCCTTGGCGGCGCCCCCATGGTCGGCATTTTCTCAAATACCGGTCGCGCAGAGTCGCCAGCCTTCGACGCCGACTGACGCCGGACGCGCTCGTCCAACGTCTCCGTGTCCTCCTGATCTTCGTCATCCGAGAGGATGACGGCTCGCTTCCCCCGCCCCTGCTCCTCGCCGATTCGAACAGACGAGGCGGGGGCGCGGTCTCCTTCTTGCGCCTCTTCGGCGAAGAGGCGCCTCCTCCGAGCCATCCTTCGCCGATGGGCCCTTGGCTCGACGCTTGGGGACTGCCTTTTCGGCCGTCCCCTCGTTCATCAGGTCCTCCGCAATCTTGCGGATTTCCTCCATTGATCGCCGCCGGTCTACACCAGTCGGCCAGGTGCCGTCGGGCACATCCGACACATAAACGGCTCGATCCTGCATAAACGGCGGCTTGAGCAGTCGGCCAATCACACACATAATACTATAACAAAGCAGAAACTCACCGCCGGTCGCGGATTGCCCAGGCTGTAGGGCTTCTGCATACCCGAGCTCCTCACTGGGTACCTCCGACTTAAAAACGGCGTGAGCCGCCGCAAGAGAATCTCCTTAGAGATCGCCTCCGGCGTCTCACGCGTAGGGTCCTTGTCCCCGGAGTACTCGTACCCCGGGTGCTCGCGCTCCTTGCATGGCTGGATGCGCCGCAGCACGAAGCTGATAGCCACCGCCACCCCGGTCAGGTTCATGGGGCGGATGATGCCGGCAGCTCCTCCACCCGCACCATGTCGGCGGATGATGGCCGCTCGGACCCGATTGGCGTTGGCGCTCCACCACTCGTTTACCTCATTGGAGATTTGTGGAGCGGGGTTTGGCGACGACGAACCATTGGGTGTTCCATCCCTTGATGGAAGAGCCGAGGGGCAGTCCCAGATCTTTGGTTCCTCATCCCGTCCCGAAGACAAAGATAGAGGCCACCAACCACCTTGGGTGAGCCGGCTCCGTGAACGCCCTCAGGCAGAAGAGATGGCGGAAGAGGTTGAAGTGGGGAGGAATGCCGAGAAAAGCCTCGCAAAAATGGATGAAAACAGAAAGATGAAGAATGGAGTTGGGGTGGAGATGAATGAGCCGGATCTTGTAGTATGTAAGAAGCTTCCAGAGGAAGGGGTGCGCCGGCAGCCCGAACCCGCGGCCGGAAATAATCCGCAAACACTACGAGCTCATTACTGTTCGCCGGGGTGGGGAAGGACTCACCCACGGTGGGGCGCCGCCGGCGCGGCGCCTCGTCGGGCAGCACTCCGTCCGCGGACGAGCTCATCGAGGACCGCCCGCGTGCAGGTCGAAGTAGCCCACTCCACCTCCGCGTTAGGCGGACCTCCCGCCCTGGATCTCCGCCCCGCGCCCGATGCGCCGCCGCCGCCCGCGGAACCACGCTTTTGCCCCTTGCCGCCCGGCCATTTCGGATCTAGGTTTCGGATTGGGAGCGCCGGTGATGTGGGAGAGAAAGGTTGGTTTTGCAGAGGAAGGCGAAGAGGCAGCGGGGGGTTTGCGAGGCGTCGAGAGGAAGGCAAAGAGTGTGACTGAAAGGCCATGCCCGGTCTTAAAATAGATCTGTGACAGCCGGTGTCGGGCGCGCGCGCGCCGCTTCGCCTTCCTTCCGTGGGAAACCGCGCCCGCGCCGCTCCGTGGTTATCCGCCCGGGGGCTGGACCGCGCGGTGTTTCCCGAAGGATGTTAGGCCCGATGGGCCGCCCCACCAGCTTCGACTGCTGGTCGCAGGCCCCGCACCCGACGGAAAACAAAGTTTGGACCCTAGAAGATGACAAGCGATCTCGGGGACTGCACAGTCAAGATTCAACAACTTATACTTTGACAAATTTGATCGGCACCAGTCTCATGCCTCGCCTACTACCGGTCTCGGGGACTACGTGGTACACGTCGCCGGAAGCGACCTGACGTGGTACACGGAACCCGTGTGCCGGAGATCTTTCTTTTTTCTTTTTTCTCTTGAGCAGCTCGCGTCTCCCTGACAGGTGGGACCTCCTGCGTTCCTCTCAACCGCAGCGACCACTGTGTGTTCCACGGCGCAGTTCCGCCTCCCTCCAGCACCGTACCGGTCGGCCTCGACGACGCCGACCGCCACGACTCGTCGGGTCCGTTGATCGACTTTCGCACCACCCTGGACACTGGTCGGAAGAATTGCCGGCACCAAGGAAGACGCTGAATGGTTCCCAACCTTGGGTTGACACGCAAGCTGCTCGGGGACTAGCTGTGGGGATTGCTCCCCCGGGTATCCTCAGCCGAGGGCCTGGGCCGAGCGGTCGGCAAAGGCCCAGCCCGAGAAGACCATGCCGAGCGCTACCAGAAGACCGTGGAGTAAGGCGCAAGACTCGGCATGCAGATATGATTCGCCTGGATCATCGGGCGATCAGTTTCCTTGAACCTAGGATTTCCTGGTCGGCTGCTGTGTGCCGATCAGGGAAAGTAAGATTAGATTGATCTTGTAGCCCTGCCCCCCGACTATATAAGGCGGGCAGGGACCCCCCTCCAAAACAGATTACTCCCGATCATAATCCACAAACAGAACACAGGACTAGGGTTTTACGTCACCTCGACGGCCTGAACCTGTCTAAACCCGTGTCTCGTGTTACTTTCTTGCTCTTGATCTCGCGCACCTCACCACCCTCGATCTCATCTACTACCTCGGGCATCCCCCAAGGTAGGCTGCCGACCAGATATCGTCGACACAGCGTGCAGCTCCCGGCCCGGACGGCCAGTCTCTTCCCCTTCTCCGACCCCTTGGGAGCCTTCAAGAAGAGGGCAGCCTCAAAGAAATAGAGCTAGAGGTCCCAATGGGCCTCGACTCCAAGGTACCCCTCACACAGGGCGACAAACACCGCCGCCTGCGTGATCAATTTGGGGGCGAGATTGTGCAGCTCCAGACCGTAATACTCCAGGAGCGCCCGGAGGAACCGGCCCGCCGGCATGCCAAACCCGCGCTCATGGAACGCCGTAAAGCTCACGACGTACCCTTCCGGTGGCATCGGGAACCGGTGCTCAGGCGGCGGCACGATCCACTCCGGCGTCCGGGCATCGGAGCGGGCACGAAGAAGACCCTTCTCCGCCAGCGTCGTTAGCTCGGCCTCCGTGACCGAGCACGACTCCCAGTCCTCCGTGCCGATGATCTCGACCCTCGGCGCCATCGAGAAGGCGGGCTAGATTGGACGGCTGCGCGGCGAGGTTATCTCTCCCCTCTCTTGTTCCTCCTCTCTCGGCGGCGCTCGAGCAAACTCCCGGCTGCGACAACGGCAAGTGTAGGAGCAATGGCTGGGGAAACAGGAGGAAGGCTAGCGGCCGCAACCGCCCAGGTATTTATACCCGGCTAAACCCTAGCCCGTTCACCTTCCGGCCTTTAATGCGTATCGCTCTCGGATTTTCCTACTCGATTGCATTCACACGGAGTCCCAGGTGCCCGCGCGCGAGCGGCCATAGCCACACGGGATTAGGGAAACACACGCACATTGCAGGGTTCATCCTCCGCAGAAGATCCCGGCTCACGGAGCCCGGGGCTCTAGCACCGCGCGTGCCCACAGTGGCAGCCGCAGCAGCACACGCCACTGTCACATCCCCTGGGGGACCCACGCACACACGCGCGGTGCGTCAACTACCTTGGACACAGGGGGCCCACCACATCTCCCGCAGCGGACGGCGCCACGACGCCAGACGCTCCGAGAAGGGTGCCTCAAAAGGCGCGCCCATGTCCCCGCCGCGGGACGAGCTATAGGCTTCCTTCCCGGTGAAGGAACCTGGGCGACGGCCCATTTACGGTCCGGAGGTTCGGAGGCTGGCCCACCATTGGGTTCGACAGCCGCCTCAGGCCACCAAAGTCAGGGATGGCTCGGACGGTTTCATACGGCCCTAGCCCTGCGCAAGCAGGGACCGTCCCATGCCGTGTCCGAGGCCAGCGAGGTAGTCTGAGTTAGGGGGATCCTGCGTGGGAGTGCATCGAGCCCTCGGGACCTGGCGGACAGACCCGGGCCTTGCCTCAGACACACCTTGCAGGCTCTGATGGAATGCGCCTCGGGGCCCAGCCAACCCCTAACGAACGAAGCACAGGCATTCCACTTGGACTTACCCATTAACAGCTCACCAGATCTAGCCATGTTCGACACTTATCGACGATAGCGTGGCGAAATCCAACCTCCTCCCTGCGGAAGGGATGCAGAGGTGCGGAAGAAACTAACGACCAAGTACCGCTCGGCCACCCCACACCAGAACGGGGCTCGGGGGCTCCCCCGGCACAGAGGCTGAGGTTGGGAAATGTCAACTACCTCACCGAACTCCCGGACGAGCCGACGGGCCCGGGGGCCCGGCAAACGGTAAGAACACACCAACCAAAACACGCACAAGCCCTCGGAGGAGTGCCTGCACTCCTCCAAGGCCTCGGGGGCTACACTCGGCGGGTGCGCTCGCGCGCCCCTGCCAGAGGACGTAGCCTCCGAGGCAAGCAATCACCCTCACCAGACACGTATAAGCCCTCGGAGGAGTGCTCACACTCCTCCGAGGCCTCGGGGGCTACACCCTCCGGGGGCGCTTGCGCACACCCAGCGTTGGGAAGCTCGAAACACCTAACAACGTGCCCGGCAGAAACCTAGCTTAAAGCCACAACCTCCGAACGAGTGTACCCACTCCTTCGAAGGTTCGGGGGCTACTGTCGGGTACCAAAATTAGGGCCCCCAAACAGATCGCATAAATCAGACCCAGCAGACGCAAAACTGGGCCATGCAACAAAGCACGGCCCACCTAGGCCCAACACACTGCTCTCTGTTTCGTCCAAGCCTCTCCGCCGAGGCCTCGGACGGGCGCTAACTTTCCGCCTCGACCAAGCCCTCCCAGCTGAGGCCTCGGGTGAGCTCCCGCTTTCCGCCTCGGCCGAGCCCTCCCAGCTGAGGCCTCGGACGAGCGCACACACCTCCGTCTCGTCCGAACCCTCACGCCGAGGCCTCAAACGAGACTCCGCTCTTTGCCCCGCCTGAGCCCGCGAGCCTACGCCTCGGACGGGGCGCGCCGTACTTCCTGGTCAAGCCAGACCTCTGACTTGACGTATATCCGCCGCCCGCCTTCCTATAGTTCCCGTCAGAGTGACGCTATCCCCTGGCAGGGGATAGGAGCCGTCCTGCCACAACTCTCACCTCCGCTCAGGATTACGTTATCCTCCATAGTGGAAGCCATGCCTGCCACTGTGGGGCACTGTGTTGCCTAACCTTTTCTGCCAGGTCAAGTCGCCGAAGCTTCAAGGCGACAGCCGCCACGCCAAGGACCGCCACCCAACATCATCTTCCGTACGGGAGTCAGGCCAGACGAAGAGCCGGTCAAACAACAGTCCCACCCGGGTTTTCTGAGCCCGGGATGGGCGGCGATTGCCCCGATGTCGGCTCTCTCCTGTGCCAACCGCCCCGCGTACGGCAGCAGGCTCCGAGGCCCTCCGAGCCTCGGAACCGGAGCGAGTCAAAGCTATAGCACGCTACAGGGGTCAGATATGCCTCCCCTGGCCTCTCCATCAACTTCTACAGAGACATCCGTTCCATCCATCACCAGGACTAAGGATGCGACTCCCATGCCCTGCAGCAGGACAAGCCCAACAGTGCTGAAGCCCACGCCAAGGCCTCAGCACAAGGAGGGCGGTGGGCTCCGAGGTCTCGAACCAGGAGGGAAGAGCTACTACTCACACGCCGGAACTCTATGTAATCCCTGTTCACCCCTTGCGGCTATAAAAGGCAAGGACTGGGGCCTTGCAAAGGCAAGCAACCTTGAGCACTTCCACACACACGACATTGGTACTCCACCCAATCAACCACGAGACCTGGGACCAGCTCTCTCTCTCCACTCACTTGTACACCCTACCTACAAGCACTTAGGTGCAAGATAATACAAGTCATCCTCCCCCCACTGGACGTAGGGCCTTCTCTTGCCTGAACCAGTATAAACCCTTGTGTCCTTCTTGCACACCTTCCGGAGTTGGGAGCACGCACCATAAATTTACTCGTTGGTACTAGGACCGCCAGTTTAGCACCGACACCTAGTCAATAATACATACAACCCTTAGAAACACACACGTGTGTACTATCCGTAATTGTCCCAACTCACAACATGCATAGAAACCCCAGTGAACAAAAAATATCAAAACTCAACTAAGGTTACATAAAAACTACTCTTGCTCATTTCATCCAAGCATATAAACCCAACTGGATTATGCCACATTGCGCCACCATCGTGGCATGGAGAGGGAAGCTGAGCTAAAATGCATAAAACATTGCTTCCTATAGGGGAAAGAGATGTACATTAAGCAAAGTAAAACTGGACTGCTATAGCTCACATCAATGCATAAAAATTGAACGACCTATGCATACTAATCACCCCCAGCATTTTTATCTCAAATTCACAATATATACAAACATGCATATAAATATTTTAAATCTCTAAGAGCTGCAAGCACACAAACCGAATATACATACAAACTTTTTTTTCTATTGAGGTCATCTTGTCGTTGGCAAACTACATCTTTGCAAAATCCACATCTAACTAATTGAATCAAATCAAGGAAACACCATGTTTGTATGCATAGTTTCACAAAACAACTAGAGCAGTCGGGAGGGTTTGTATGCATAGTTTCATAGAAAAGTAGGGCAGTCGGATCCGTGCAAGAAGTCATGCTACAATAATCCTCTGTAGTGCATACAAACCAACTCGTAAGTGCATACAAACCATGGCTTGCAGACTTGGGGAGGTGAACGTCATACGCATCCAATCGGCCTTTATGTGGCATGATTCAAATTTTAAATTTCAAATTTTAGAGAGAACGAGATCGTCACCATGTTTATATGCACACGCCCACAGGTTTTTATGCATAGACAAATGCATATAACTCTATATCCTAATGTGCAAATTTTGTAAATTTTAAAAAATTTCAAAAATATATTCACAATGGATCTTGCATCGTGCACAAAAATGTCATGAGTTATATGGTGAAAACTATTTTTGAATCGAATGCTTTGTTGAGGAATTATCGCGAAAAAACGAAAGAAATTCGAGTGGATACGTGCATATCAGCCTATGTCAGCCTCTATCAGGTGGAAGGTCTACTCGTTGTGTGGTTTGTATACGGAAAAGAATTGTTTTAAATGCACTCAAACCACTGGTTTATATGCATCATCGCGACAAAAAAGTTTGTACGCATTCTGACTGGGTTTGTATGCGTTCAGTCTGGAGGGCGCGCGTCAGCACCTGCATTTGGTTGGCTGGCTGGTTGGGCTAGGATAGGTGGGTTCCTAGTTGGCTGGGGCTTCCCCAAACCTATAGGAAGCCCTAGGCTCCCAATAGTGCTGCCTATATATAGGGTGAGGCTATTCAGTAGCCGGCTACAGAATATCTTATTCTGTAGCCGGATCAGATGGTCGAGCCACACTACTGCTGGTCCTGTCATTCAACCACGCAACGCACCCCTGCCAAGAATAATTGGTCGCCATACTATGGTGCTCATTGCCAGTTACGGGAATTTACCACAATTGGTCGCCATAGTATGGTGACTAGTTATGGTAAATAATATTGTAGTTCATTGCCAGTTACGGGAATTTACCACAATTTGGTTTCTGATAAATAGTTACCATAACACTGAGATTATTTTAGGGTAAAAATAGTTACGGTGTTTTGAAATGCCTCAATATGATAATTGGGATAGGAATTTATAGGAAGGGAATTTAACAGATATTGACATCAAATGGTTTGTGATAACTAGTTACTATAATATCAAGACCATTTTACAGTAAAAATAGTTACGATATCCTTTTTTCAGTAAAAATAGTTACGGTATTTTGAGCGTCTCAAGATGATATAATTTGGATTAGAATTTACCAAAAATTGACGTCAAATGTGGTCCTTTTTTTAGTTACTATAATATTGAGATCATTTTACGATAAACATAGTTACAATATTTCTGTTGGCTCAATGCAAGATGACAATCAAGATGAGAAGTTACAACTATTTGGCCTCATGAGGTTTGAAAGCACCAATTACAATACCGACACACAAAGAATTTCAAGAACCACCACATGTGTGTTTGCAATATCATCTTAAAAAGATCCGCATGTTTCTTTTTACGAGAATGGTGCTGACAATGAACTACAATATTATTTGCTGAATTACAAGAATAATGTTGGCAACTGGCTATAGTATCTCTCAAGAAATGCAAAATCTGGTACATATGTTACTACTCTATGAAATGGCTGGCAACACGTAGAACCACATATCTTTGCTGCTGCTGTGAATCACAAACTCATTGGCCCAACAGATCTGCAAGAATAAATATGTGCCGAGAAAGGGAGTACTTAGCAACAGAATTGGGTATTATTACTAGTTACAAATTATGATTGCAGGCTAGTCTGCTCAAATCAAGCGGAGGCATAAGAAAAAAATTACAGTTTAATACTCATGGATAAAAACCAAGCTGGCCATGAATGTGGTGACGATTCATAAGGTGCCAATCCGGTGGCAGACTCGTGGCTAATCAGACAAATAGATAAAAGATTAAAACTAATCTACAATGAAACACTAGTACAAACCAAAAACGATTTGGCGCAAGACTTATTGGCATATGCAGATTTATGCATGGGCTCACCTCAAGAACTGTTACTGCTACTGGCCGGATGGGGATTGTCGCCTCATCGAAAGTCGATGCCTAGTGTGGTGGTGCTGCCAATTCGCCATCTTCGGACGCCGGACGTTGAGCTATGGCCAGCAAAACGCTCGGAAGGGATTGGATCCAGATTCTCATCGGATCCAGGCGCACAGGCAGACGAGGATATAGGATCGGAGAATAATATGCCGTGGATTTTAGGCACCTTATTTATGCGACCTTAGTTACGTGAGCCAATTAAGGGTGGGCCATACGGGGGGCTGCATTGATTTGGAGACAAGGCTTGCTAGTCGGACTACTCGGACGCCGGTTTGGGTCCGGCTACAGAATATGGTATTCTGTAGCTAGCTACAATATATATATATATATATATATATATATATATATATATATATATACACACGGCGAAGCTAAAATGCAACAAGGTGCATTTGCTACAGCAAATGCACAGACCCTCAACTCCCTCCTTCCTGCCCGGCCCACCTCCTCCCTCCCCCAGCCCACCTCCCATCCCTTGGCGCATCCGACCCCAGCGTGGCCCGCCTTCCCAGCGCATGTCGCATCCATCTCACCAACCACCAATCGCGCGGCGTCCTTGTCCGAAAACAAATTGCAACACATGCTTCCCCCGGCCCGCGGCCCTCCCCCTGCTCCGCCGCCTCCCGTTGAGATGGGGGACACGCGCCGCCTTCGTTCAGCGAGATCCTCGCACTGCGCGCCGCCCGGAGAGCGCCCGCGCTGCTCCTCGCCCAGTCCGCCTCCGCCGCCTCCCCGCGTCCCGCCTCGGTATTGGGGCCACGCCGCCGTCGCTTCGTACATGCAGCGCCGCTCACCCAGCGTGATCCACAGGTGGCGAGGGAGGCTCCTCGCGCTGCGCCCCGCCCCGGGAGCAACGCCCGCGCTCCCGCCCGGTCGCCTCCGCCCGCATCCCAGCGTCCCGCCTCCGGCATTAGGCGGCGCGCCGCCGTGGGGTCGTCGATGCTCGGCCGCTCGCCCAGTGTAATCCACCGCTAGCAAGGGAGGCTCCTCGCGCTGCGCCACTGCGGGAGACGCCACACTCCTCGCCCTGGTCCGTCATTGGGGCGACGCCGCCTTCGCTTCGTCGATCTTTGGGCCGCTTCGCCAACTCCGCCCGCCTCCCGAGACCCTCCTCCGACATTGGGGAGACACCGCCATCGCTTCGTCGATCTTTGGACCGCTTCGCCAGCGTGATCCATCGCTGCCGAAGGAGAAGATAGCTTCGTTCATTCAAGCTCATCGGAGAGAGCCTGCTCTATCCACAACACCAATATCAACAATTACAGGCGACCCCCTACACCACACTACCACGCTGACGCCGCCGGCTGCTTAATCGCTCAGGGGGACATGATAACCCCAGATGCTACCCAAATGTTCTACCCGGTAAGAACGAGCTTGACCTTTTGCAAAAATAATCAACTAACTGCAACATATATATGATGGTGGGTGCAAAAGGAATATAGTAGGGATTGCAACAAAAGGCTTTGTGATTTTGCAATGGACCTGTGAGTGGGGCTTTTTACAATGCGTCTAAAAAAAACAAAAAAAATACACCTAATTGCAACAGGGATGTGATGACAACTGCAAAAAAAAAAAAAAACATGAAAACTAGTTGTGTGCTGTGATTTGTGTGCTGGATGCAACTAAAATTGCAACAAAAAGGAATTAGGTTTAGCTGATCTAGCATGTAAAAACCTGAGAAAACACCTAACTGCAACATATATATGAGGGTGGGTGCAACAGGAATGTAATAGGGATTGCAACAAAAAGGTTTTGTGATTTTGCAATGGACCTGTGAATGGAGCTTTTTAAAATGCATCTAAAAAAAAACAAAATAATACACCTAATTGCAATAGGAATGTGGACAGGAATGTAATAGGGATTGCAACAAAAAGGCTTTGTGATTTTGCAATGGACCTGTGAATGGGGCTTTTTAAAATGCGTCTGAAAAAAAACAAAATAATACACCTAATTGCAATAGGAATGTGGTGACAACTGCAAAAAATAAACATGAAACTGGTTGTGTGCTGTGATTTGTGTGCTAGATGCAATTAAAATTGCAACAAAAAGGAACACGTTACTAGCTGATCTCGCATGTGAAAAACTGAGAAAACACCTAACTGCAACATATATACGAGGGTGGGTGCAACAGGAATGTAGTATGGATTGCAACAAAAGGCTTTGTGATTCTTGAATGTTATTGATTTTAAAAAAATTAAAATATCCCACATGTTCTTTTGTGTGCTTTTCCTTCTGTCAGGAACCAACTATACCAGCTATGTTAGTGCCAAGAGTGAGGCAGCAATTCTCCACAAAGGATGATGCGTACCACGTTCTACAAAGATTATGCGCGAAGCTTCTTTGGGTTTAGTCGAGGGACAGCAAGAACAAGCAAGGAGACTTGTCATTGGGTCCGCAACAGGGAGGGCAAGTGTGAGAGCAAAAAAACAAGGAAGAGGAAGCGCCAAACAGAAAAAGGATCGAGGAGATGCGGCTGCCCGGCATATGTGAAGGTTAAGAAGCAAGTGAAGCATGGTTTCTGGTTCTATGATCATGTGCACGAAGCCCACAATCACAAGCTGGAACCGTCTCCAAGGATGACAAGGTACATGCACGCGCACAAGAGCATGGCGGAAGGGATTAGTGACCTCTTCAACATAATGACAAGGAATGGAGTTCCACATCAGGCAGCGCTGAACGTGATGGCAGATCTGTATGACGGGCGCCACATGTGGGGGTTCACCGAGAAGGATGTGAAGAACATGTATGTGCTCATTTTCCTTCCTTACACTGAATTGCAGCATCTCACATTTTAGGATTGCAACATGTCACATATCTGAATTGCAAAAAAGAAAAACCATAAACATATCTGAATTGAAACATGTTACATTCCAGAATTACAACATGTCACATGTCTCAGTTACAACAATGCATTATTTAATTGTTCGCGGGAAGGCAAAGCAAAGGCTAGGGAGGAAAGAGAAGATGATCTTAACAAGCACGCAATTCTTGAGAATGCAAGGAGAACAATGAATATTTCTATTGGAGTGTGGATGCAGATCCAAAGACCGGGGTGATCAAGAACATCTTCTGGAGCCATGCAAGCCAGAGAGCTGAGTACAGAGATTTTGGAGATGCCATCACCTTTGATACGACGCGCATAAAACCAACAGCAAAAAGATGCCCCCTGGCGATGTTTTTTGGAGCAAACAGTAACTTGAAGAACGTGACCTTCGTGACAGGCTTTGGTTGGTGATGAATCAATCGGATCATTCAAGTGGTTGTTCGAGACGTTCAAGAGCTGCATGAGCGGGCGGGAGCCTCTTGTTATCCTGACGGGTAAACCTTTTCTTCTTCCTCTGAAAAACACTGATTTTGCTACGTACAGCCGCTATGTTTTTGCTAATCCTATTTACCCCCTGTTTTCTGTCTTTTGTCAGACGAGGACCCAGCAATGAAGGTGGCGATTGAGATGGTGTTTCTCAAGTCTCAACACCAAAACTGCCGCTGGCACATAGTAAGGCCCAGGAGTTTGAGTTGGACCCGGCTGTACACCGAGCATAAGGATAGAAACTTGAAGGAAAGGCTCGAATCATTGATAAACTACCCATTGGGCCCGACGCAATTTGAGGTTGAGTGGAAGAAGCTAGTTGATGAGTGTGGCATTGCCGATAATCCCGCCATTAGAGCATTATGGGATAAGAGGGAGAGGTGGATAGCTGCTTATTTCAAGGGGATGTATTGTGGAAGGATGACATCGGCCTTAACGATCGGAAAGCCAAAACAGAGTGCTCAAAGATGGCTATGTTAATGAGAGCACTAGCCTGAACATGTTTGCTAGAAGAATTTGGACTCACGCAACATGCCGACCATATGGACTTGAAGCGAGTCACATTATGCAAGGTAAAAAAAGCAAAAAAAACATGTTATGGCATTTTGCAATGATTGTTGTATCCCGTTTGCAACACATTACATATTCTATTTGCAAAACATAACAGCTGAGGTGGTGCGGGCTTGCAAAGCAAAATTTGATGAGCGGTACGGTATGCGTAGTATACACAAGAGCTGTGTACCAGGAGTACAAGAAGAAGTACAATAATAGCACGGCATTTGTCATTCGCCCTGATCCTAACCCACAGGTGAGTAGTGGTTGGTTAGTGAAGCATGAACAAGGGGGAGGGAGCTTCTGCTGGGCACAACATGAATTCAGGGTGGTTGCAAATAAAGACACTAGAGAGTATAGATGTGAATGCAAGCAATGGGAACACACAGGTATGCAGCAGATTTTTACGGGGGAAATCATTTAAAACATAACCAATTGCAACCACAAAAGACTCACGGTTGCAACATGTTACATATATATGATTGCAAAACTTCTGACATGTACATTTGTTGCTTCTGTTTTTTAAAACAACAAATTGCAGGGCTATTCTGCATGCATATTATAAGAGCCTTCACCCACCTTCAAGTCAGGAAAATCCCAGAGAAGTACATCCGAAAAAGGTACACTCGTTTTGCAAGGCAAGAAGTTCCATGGGATAGGCATGACGGCGTCCGGATTGGTCCAATAGCAAGCCAAGAGCAGACGCGGATGTCGAGCTTGCTACCTAAGTTAATGAAACTAGGAAGGGTAGGAAGTAGGTCAGATCGAGCTTGTCAAGAGACAAATAGGCAGCTGGACAAGATCATCCCGGGGATTGAAATGTTTCAAAGAAGCGTCGAGCATGAATCGCAAGGCAGTGGGCCGGCAGCTACTGACCCAAGGGCGATGGCAGCAAACCCTACTAATGGTGCAACCACAGCAAGTGGGTCACCTGGCAGTCTACTATCGTCAGCAGAGCAAGCTGCTAACGCTACCGCTGGATCGCAGCAATCATCGGAGCTGTTGAATGATGGAATGTTGCTGATTGAGCCCCCTGTAGCACGCACAAAAGGCAGAGGGAAGAAGAGGAAAAGTCAAGTTGAGCCCCCACGTGATGGTAACCCATTGAGCACATATGACAAACAAAACTACAGTAACAAAGAATGCAGCGGGTGTAGGGTCAGAGGTTCACATTACGTCACAACTTGTCCGATGAACCCCGATCGAAGCAAAGCGGCAGAAATGGGCCTCCGAGAAAAGAGTGCTACGACAAAAGCGGATACTCCAAGGAAGAGAGGGCGGCCAAAGGGAAGCAAGACATCTGCATGAACAATAGTTAAAAAAACATGTTCTTTGTTATGGTGCTGCAAAAAATAGTGTGGCATGTCTTAGAATATAGAAACTAACTCTACAGATTATACCTTACATGTGTATAAAATTATAAATTATATTATTACATCTCTGAAACACATTGTTCTTTTTTTTTTTTGAATGCTTGCTACTTGTTGTTGTCTCTGATAAAAAGTTGGTCAAAATTGTTGGTCATTTTACCTCATATACTACATTTGCAACTTTGGAGTTGACATAGCTGCAACTATGACATATTGCCAGTTGCACAAAAAACAGATCAAAAAAACTGTAGAAAAACCCTGTTGTATGCCATGTTGCAAAACCTTAGTGCCCACCATTTGCAACCATGCGTGTGGGCCGGTTGTAGCCTAGTTGTACCATGAATTGCAACAGGCAGAGTATAAGTACATGTGGAAAAAAAATAAAATATTCACTGCATAGGTTGCTGCACAAAAAACAAATTTGAAAAAAAATACAAAATTGTTGCAACTAGGTGTTTAAAATGAATTGCAACGAGGTGCCATTTGCAACTAGGTGTTTAAAACTGCTTTACAAAAATACAAAAAAGTGCTTGAAAAAAAAAAGGTCAAAATTGTTGGTCATTTTACCTGTAGTACACAATTTGCAACTTTGGATTTGACCTAGTTGCAACTATGGCATATTACCCAGTTTTAAAAAGAAAAAAAGCTAGATTAAAACTGCAAAACCTGTTGTATGCCATGTTGCAAACCTTAGTGTACACCGTTTGCAACGTGCAGTATAGACTGAGTGCAGCCTAGATCTATGATGAATTACAACACAGCAAATGGGAGGGAAAAAAAAGGGACTTGCTGCATTCATTATATATGTCATCACTACAGAGGTGCCATTTTGCAAAAAAAGCCTAAGTATTAAAAGCTGTTTACAACCACAAAAAAAGTGCTTGAAGAAAAAAAGGTCAAAATTGTTGGTCATTTTACCTGTAGTACTCAATTTGCAACTTTGGATTTGACCTAGTTGCAACTATGCCATAATACCCAGTTTTAAACAGAAGAAGTTAGATTAAAAACTGCAAAACCTAATGTATTCCATGTTGTAAACCTTAGTGTACACCGTTTGCAACACTTAATGTAGACCGACTGCAACCTAGTTGTATGATGAATTGCAACACTCGCTAATGGGAGGGGGAAGAACTTGCTGTATTTGACCTAGTTGCAACTATGGAATATTACCCAATGTAGTAATCAGCAAAAACCATGTTATACATAGAAAAAAAGGACTTGCTGCATTTTCATTAAAGATATCATCACTATAGAGGTGCCGATTACAACCAGGTATTTAAACTATTTACAACACAGAGTGCTTGAAAAAAAAAGACTTGCAAGTTGTTTCCAACACAGTACACACATGAACTGACGCTACTTAAGACACACACACAATGTCCGTTGATGCTCAACATCAACAACAATTATCACACATCCAGATTTATTTTCCTTCCGCCAATATGATAAACGTCAAGCTCGTCGGGAAGTTCAGCCTGATTGAGTGGATGGAACAGCAAGTAGTGCATGAGCTCTACCCTGTAAATCATGCCCTTGAACTGAAAAACACAGAGGGTAAAAAAACACAAAAAAAAAAAAAACAGTTTAGAATGTAGGAAAAAATCATAGGAAAAAAATGTGTGGGACAAAATAAAAAAAAAAAAAAGAATGCTCTTTGGATTGATATCGATGTTCAGCTTGTTGCCATCCCAAAATTCCATATATTTCCAAAGGAAAAACATGCGATCGCTTGGCCCGGCTTGTTTTGGGACATCAACAAATGGCCTGCTCCATTTCTCGATTTGAAGAAATTTTTCTTGGTGACTTTCTGGAAAGCAGCACTTATGATGGGGATCTTATCGAAAATTGGACCATGGCGTCTATCGGGGCTAGTGTCCCCCCAAACATAGTCGATTGAGTCCAGGATATCGATCTGATTGTAAACTTGATTGATGCAGTAGACAAAATAATGGTCCCCATCACAAACTGGCATGAATATCTGACAAAAGAATAGTATCATTCATCAGTTCAGTAAAAAAACAAAAAAGAAAATGGTTTTGACATCTACAACTACTGTACACAATTTGCAACTATATACAGTGCCACAATTGCAACATGATTAACATAGAAAAATTAGCACATCAGTTAGTTAAAAAAACACAGGGGGGAGTTTGCTGGTTTTTTGCACCTACTGTGTACAAATTGCAACTAGACTGAGGGCCAATTGCAACCTGGTTAAATAAAAAAATTTCAGTGGCCTACTTTGCTTGGTTAATTTGTAGTGATACACAATTTACAACTATATATAGTACCACAATTGCAACATGATTAACATAGGGAAAAATAGCACATCAGTTAGTTTGAGAAACAACAAGGGGGGAGAGTTTGCTGGTTTTTGCACCTACTATGTACAAATTGCAACAGGACTGAGGGCAATTTGCAACATGGTTAAATAAAAGATTTTCAGTGGGCTACTTTGCTTGGTTATTTTGTACTGATACACAATTTGCAACTATATAGAGTACCACAATTGCAACATGATTAACAAAGGAAATAGCACATCAATTAGTTAAAAAAGAACAAGGGGGGAAGAGTTTTGCTGGTTTTTGCACCTACTGTGTACAAATTGCAATAGGCCTGAAGGCAATTTGCAACCTGGTTAAATAAAAGATTTTCAGTGGGCTACTTTGCTTGGTTATTTTGTAGTGATACACAATTTGCAACTATACAGTGTCACAATTAGCACATCAGTTAGTTAAAAAAAAATAACAAAACACGGGGGAGAAAAACAAGTTCTTTGGTTTTTGCACCCACCGTGTGCAAATTGCAACTGGACTCGAGGGGCAATTGCAACCTGGTGAAATAAAAGATTTTCAGTGGGCTACTTTGCTTGGTTAATTTGTAGTGATACACAATTTGCAACTATATATAGTACCACAATTGCAACATGATTAACATAGGAAAAAATAGCACATCAGTTAGTTGACAAAAGAACAAGTGGAGGGGGGGAGAGTTTGCTGGTTTTTGCACCTACTGTGTACAAATTGCAACAGGACTGAGGGCAATTTGCAACCTGGTTAAATAAAAGATTTTCAGTGGGCTACTTTGCTTGGTTATTTTGTAATGAATAGTTCTATAACCATTTACATAAAAAAAAGAGACAAACAAAAGAGCAAAAAAAAGCCAGTGAAGAAAAAACACATACTAACCAGCTTTGCTTTGGTTAGATCATGATAATGCTCCGCTTCACTCTCGAGGTCTTTGTCTTATACGAGAACTTCTGCGAGTCTCGGTTTTTCCATCATCTGCGTAGACCCTATCAATGCTCTTTACCAAGTCTTTGGAGCAAAAAAAAAAAAAAAAGGTTAAGCACAAAAAAAAAAAAAAACACACTCTCTTGTGAAAAAATACAAAAAACAAGAAAAAAAAATTGTTATATGGGGGTTCGGTAAAAACTCACAAAGAAGCCGGTGGTGAGGAACAGCCTATATCCAATTGAATTCTCCTTGTGCACAATATCATCGTAACGGAGACAATGAACAAGGAAATCTAGAATAGAAGAGTCATTTGTGCTTGTCATCCGCAAAAGTGGTGAGTAGATCAGTGCCATCAAAAGAGCAAAAGATGCTGAAATCAATTAGAGTCGACCTGCATAAAAAAACAGTTTTAAAAAAAAGAAAAAAAATTATAAAATATATGAACCTAATTGCAACAATGATGTACACAGGTTGCAACAATGATATGAGGGTGATTACTCTTTTCAGCTTCTCATCATCATACGCAATCTTGTTCCTCGAGCTAGAGCCTTTGCCAATGGTACTTGCGGGGGGCGGTGGTGGGGATTAGGAAAGGAGATATGTACTCCCTTGGCTTCTTCTTGACCGATCTCCCGGATGTTTGGAGATCGTCTTTTTGGAACCGGACCGAAGTCTTGTGATCCTTGTTCACGTTCCTCGAAGACAAACGGATGGGTGGGGTTAAGCAATTTATGTCTTCGATTGGATCATCGGGAAAGATGCATCGGATGCAGATCCACTAGCCCCTTCGTCACCGGCAATGCTTTTCTTCAACATATCAATATCTGCATTTTGCTTCATCAGCTTACGGGGACAGCCATTTCTCATGTTGCTCGCGATTCGCTTTCGCATTGCTTTAACATGAGTACAAGCCCTCCTATTCCCGCCAAGAGCAGCTTTTCTTTTATAACGATCACGACCACCACCACCAGGATTGCTTGAGGTTGTCGAAGGATGCTGAGTGTCATCGGATACCTCTTTCCTCGAACTCAACTTGAGGATTGGCAGGATGTGGTTCTGGCTCCTTTGTTAGGTTCCTTGAAATACAAATTGCAACAAGAGAGTAAATATAGTTACAAAAAACACTAGATATGCGTCGAAAAAAAATACTATCTTTGTGAAGTGAAAAATCATGTCACACAGTCGGTGGGTGACCATTTGCCTCCTTCATTGATCTCTCAACTTGAGGATTGGCGGTGTGGTTCTGCCTCCTTGGTTATGTTCTATTCAATACAAATTGCAACAAGAGAGTAAATGCAGTTACAAAAACACTAGATCTGCGTCGAAAAAAAATACTATCTTTGTGCGGTGAAAAATCATTGTTACCAGTCGGTGGAATGATCACCGCCTCCTTCATTGATCTCGGCTTGAGGATTGGCGGGTTGTGCTTCTGCCTCCTTGCTAATGTTCTGTTCAATACAAATTGCAACGCGGGGAGACTCAGATACAGTTATAAAAAACACACTAGATCTGCGTCAAAAAATTACTAAACTATGAAGTAAAAAAAAAATCATGTCACACGGTCGATTGGGGTGATCATTTTGCCTCCTTCATTGATTTTCGGCAACAGGATTGGCGGGTTGTGGTTGTGGCTCCTTGGATGCATCTCCAATCTCCTACTATTTGCAACAACAAGTTATACAATTTACAACATTCAAGATGCATGAATTACTATCTTTGTGAAAAGTGAAAACTCATATAACTTTGATCGGTGATAGGGTCAACAAACCACGATATGCGCATCACGGTTAATAATATCATCAACCCCTTCGAAGGACCAAGCAATGCAGACGGTGCTAGTAGGAGTAGACAAAAAAACTCATAAAATGAATACCAAAAAGGAAAAAAGGGAGAAGATTAGATTCATGTAAAAATAATTACTTGATAAGTCTTTCTCCCGGTCATCATCATTCTTTGCTAGAAGGTGACTGGGCATGAAGATTGCCCTTTGCTTGACTCCTTTGTTGGCTTGTTGACGAAATTCAGAATAGGGATCGTATCTTTAGAAAAAAGGGAAAAAAGTAAAATATGAGCTGGAATAATAAAGACCTGTAGGGCCATACCACATTGCCAAAAAAAAAATATGGTTATGCTGCAGTAAACATGATACCAATTGCAATGAGAAAGTCCTACACATTTGCTCTTTGGTTCAATTACCCAAATTGCAAAAAATAGCAGAAAACTAGTGTTTGAAAAAAACAAGCTACTACACACTAAAAAAAATGCAACGTAGGTATTCAAGCATTACCTCCAATGTTTCCGCCTTCTACACCAACTTTTTGGCCTTGTCCTCCAGCGGCATGTGTTTTTTTTCAGCTCCACCTTGGGCATCTTGGTGTGCGGTTTCGAGGCCCCTTTGGAGCACCTTCTTGGGCATCTTTGGAAAAAAAAAAAAAAAAAAAGAAAATATGAGATGGAATAATTAAGGTTGCAGGGCCATACCACATTGAAAAAAAATAGATATGCTGCTGAAGACATGACACCCAATTGCAACAGAAAGTGCAACACAGTTGCTGCTGATCCAAATGACCCAATTGCAGAAAAAAATAGAATATGACACCAATTACAACACAAAGTCCTACACGATTCTTTTGCTGGTCCAATGACCCCCGATTGCAGAAAAATACAAGGAACTAATGCTAGTGCACACATAGTTGGCGAACAAAAAAAATGTCTTTAAAAAACACAAAAGCTACTACGCACCAAAAAAATCGACGTAGGTATCCGAGCATTACCTCCAATGTTTCTGCCTTCTCCATCAACTTTTTGGCCCTCTCCTACTTCACACGGGTTCTTTTTCGGGAACACCTTGGCCATCTTGGTGTCCCTCTTGAGGTCCTTTGAGAACCTTCTTGGCCATCTCTATGTGAACCTTCTTGACCATCTCCATCTGCACCTTTCTGTCCTTGCAAGTCTCCGACATCATGGTCTGAAGTGTCCTCCTTGGCCAAAATAATCATCGTAAAAATCTTCTTCATGAAGGTCCTCTTGGTCTAATATAGCTCCACTAGTTTCTCCTCCTGCGTAAAAAAATATAGATACCCCAAAAAACTTAAAAAAGCTTCTTTGCATACCATTTGCAACACAGAATGCAGCAAATTGCAACATGCAACAAAGACAAAGTGCAACAAAAAAAAGGTACCTGCACCAGGATTTGCTCCGACATTTTCTTCTACACCAACTTCAGCTTCATCAACAGCAGATTTGGATGCTGCTACATACACAAGAAAAAATTGTTAGTCCCTGCAAAAACAAACTACTAATGGGAAAAATAACGAAATTGCAAAAAAAAATGCTGCAAATTACAACATGCAACAAAGACAAAATGCAACAAAAAAAAGGTACCTGCACCAGGATTTGCTCTAACATTTTCTTCTACACCAACTTCAGCTTCATCAACAGCTGATTTAGATGCTGCTTCATACACAACAAAAAAATTGTTAGTCCCTGCAAAAAACAAAACTACGCTCATTGAAAAAACAACAAACAAAACTACCTGATGCTCCAGATTTGCTCTTCTTACTCTTCTTTCCCCTCCTATGCTCGTTAGCAGCTCCCCTATCAGCTTGGGAATCAGCAAGCAGCTTCTGAATGGCGCTGAAGCACTCATGATGACTTTTTGCCATTAGCTCATTGGCCATAGTGATGTACTTAGCAGCCTTGGTGGCGTAGCTCTGAGCCTGGGCAGTACTGTCATCAAAAGCCTTCAAAACCTTCAAAGCATCTGATTTCCTGCTTCTACCCACTACAGCAGCAATGCTTTGCCCGAACGCATCGCGGAAGCTTGGGTATTGATGTAGTACAGGAGGATCAAGGTTAATGGTGGCATGCGCAACAGGGGGGTCGTGTGTGCCAGCCGCGTCCGGATTAGGAGCTCCCTCAATAGCAAGAACACGCTGAGGGGGTGCGATAGCGGGGCGGGGGAGCAGCAGCTAGGGCAAAAGCAGGGGGTGTGTAACACGTGGCAGAGATGCTCCTCAACTGCATGGTTTTTATTTTTATTAAAAATGGTTATCCAAAACATACGAGACACAAAAACAAAAAAGAAGATAGATTATCGCCAGACTTACCACGAGATTGTCATACTCAATAGCATCGTCTACAACATCACCCCTAAGATCCAATGCAGCAATTTTATCAATAGTTTTGCTATCCAAGATAGCACATCGGGGAGTGAAAATGCAACTAAGTCCAGCCCATCTTTGCAAGAAATCAACGTACAACATCTGCACGTGTGAAAAAAAACACAACAACAAAAACATCAGCAAAAACCAATTGCTACAAGTGACTTCAAAACAATTACAACAAAATGCAACTGGAGAACTTATCCAATTGCAACAAAACCTACTACAGAGTTAATGCTGGTGCAATGACAATGTTTATATAACAAAAAAGATTCAAACAGGATACCATTTGCTACTGATGAAATAAACCAAATTGCAAACCCATGCCAAAAAACATAAAAAACTAAATACTACTACAGAAAATACTAGTCAGCAGGAGACCAAAAAAATGCAAAAGAAATAGAGACCTGATCCAATTGCAACACAACATACTACACAGTTAAATACTGGTGCAATGACAATGCTTATATATAATAAAAAAAGATCAAACAGAATACCAATTGCTACTGAAGACAATACCCAAATTGCAAACTATTGCTCAAAACAGGGGGACTAACTGCATAAAACTTACTAGTCAATGACCAAATACAACAGGAGCCATGATCCAATTGCAACAAAACCTAATACATAGTTAATACTAGTGCAAATTACAATGTGTATATTAAAAAAAAGGATCAAAGCAGGATAAAGGATTGCTACTGAAGACAATACCCAATTGCAAACAAAACTAATGGATAGTCATTACTGCTTGGTGTAACAGCACAATGAATGTAAAAAAAAACTTACCAGCAGAAAAATCCCGCAGCCTGTGACCGGTGCAAGGACACCCTTCGCCGCAAAATCCTTTCTATACAAGCGTGCAGCTTTGCAAATGTTGTCCACTACTGCTTTGCACCAATTGATCTCCCCAATATTGTCTAGATCTTCAGTATATACCACATCGTCAAGCCTGATGCAGCTATCAGTGTTTGAGAAAAGCAAAGACTGAAACACAACCATGAAAAATGCCCTCAGACCCAAATCCCTCGTCAGCGTCTTGCTCTATAGACCATGCACAATATCTTTAACCCTAATTCCCAGCCTCTTGTATGTAGTACGGCAGATTTGCTCTTCCAGCTCATTCCGCCTAGCACGAGCATCGGCATCGGACATGGAAGGTGGGTCCCCGCCGGCTTTTGGTAACTGAAATGCACACCAAACAGCATGCTCATTTACAACAATCTCTTTGCCCATGCCAAGCTCCAATTTCATCGTTTCTGGGTTTAGCCTCAGCATGAGCCAGGTGAGCATCTGTCTGGGCAGGCAGTTTGGTTTGAATTTCAACAATCCCCCGAACCCCTTTGCCTTGACTCTGTCTGCAAGCTCAATAGGGAGAACTTTGAGGATATCTTGGAATTTCGAAGGAGAGCAACGGAGTGCGGGAGGCTGCTTGCGGGGCCTCTTCTTATTGCTTTCAATCGTTGCAGTGTTGCCGCCATCACAACCGCCATCGGCGCCATCCCCTCCATCTGGTTCACTACCTGCATCATCATCAGCCCCAAGCTCATAATCTTCATCATCCTGTGCTTCCTCTTCTTCATGCACTTCAGTATCGGCATCAGGTTGGGGGGCTGGGCTGGGAAGCTTTAATCTCTTCCTCCTGTCTTTATTAGACTTGTATGCACGAACCGTCGTTTTCGCAGCAACACGAGGCGAGTGCCGAGGGGGGTCGCCGCCCTGACCACCTGCTGCATCCCCTTGCGTACTCATTCTAACAGCTGCAAAAATGAAAAAAAACAGATCAAGCAACAGGGACAATTGAGTTAAAAAAAAAGAATCATATGAACTATAAAACCAATTACAACTAAAAACATCCTACTAACTGCAATTAGACATAATATCCTAGTTACAACAACTGAATGCGTACTAGATGTGCACCGTCAAAAATTATGTGAGTTGCAGAATTCTAAAACTAATTACAAAACAACTAACTACACCAAACCTAATTACGACTAAAAAACCCTACTGTCTGCAACTAGACATAATATCCTAGTTACAACATCTAAATAAGCTTAAGTCCTAATTTAATCTTAATTATCTTATACAATGCAGTAACCAAGAAATTACTACTTGCACTGAATGCATACATAGGTGAACCATGTTGGAATGCTCAGAATGAACCAAATCTAGTTACAACAACTGAATGCGTACTAGACGTCAACCGTCAAAAATTGTATCAGTTCCCAGATAATATACTAGTTACAAAAGATCTGAATGCATACTCCAGAATTCAAAATCAATTCCAATTGAGTTGTAAAACTAATTACAACTAATAGAGACAAACAATTGCAACTAATATATACATGCCGTTTTTTGTTACCAAATTGCGATTTGCACAAATAATAGACATATGAACTATAAAACCAATTACAGCTAAAAACCCTACAAGTTGCAACTAGACATAATATACTAGTTACAAAAGATCTGAATGCATACACAGAATTCAAAATCAATTCCAATTGAGTTGTAAACTAATTACAACTAATAGATACAAACAATTGCAACCAATATATACCGGTAGTTTTAAAACACAAAAACATAGGCATATAGGATCACTATAGGGCATCGACAAAAATCCGCCTAGAAAAATCGAAGCTACAACTCACAAAAATGGGATGCGTGCGTTTAGGGAAAACGAAATGGGGATGACTCACATCGGGAGAGAGCCTCAGGCGCCCAACGGCGGAATGCACTGGAGGCGGCGGCGCTTTTTCGCGGACAGAGTGCAGCACGGGGTTTCCCCACCCCATGGGGCGCGGAAGTGGATCACGAGCGCGGTGGTTTTCAACGACGAGGCGGTGAAGCGGTGGCCGGTTTCCACGGGCGCGGACGGGGAGCTGGCACGCGGCAGTTTCCACGCCGGGAGGCGCCGGAGGCAGCTGGCGGTTCCCGCGGAAGCGGAGCGGACCGGCGCTGGCGCGGGCGCTTTCCACGGTGGGATGCGTGAAGGCGGCGCGTGGTTTCTACGGGCGGATTGGAGGCGGCGGCGGCGATTTCCGTGCGGAGGCGCTGGGCGCGGTGGCGGCGTTTCGCGGGGCACGCGGAGAGCGGACCAGGTGGTTTCGGGGGTGCGTGCGCGCGATTCTGTCGGAGAGAGCGGGGGGGGAGCGAGTAAGAAAGACGAAGCGGCGGGTGCGGGACACGCCGGTCGGGCCAAATTGAAAGTGGGCTCGGTCGGATGGCCTGGGTGCATTCCCTATATAGATGCACCCAGGTGCATTATTTACATACAGTGTGTGTGTATGTGTATATATATATATGGTACCTGGGTACCAAATAACTATTCAGTACCCATCGTCTTATTGGGCAGCCCATCCTACCGCTCGGCCCGTCACGCTCACTTACAGGCCCAGCCCACCACAGGAAAAGCGGCGCAGCTCGGGCGGGAGCTCCCAATCGTACCCACGTTTTTGTCAAGGTTCTGCTCCGTCTCTGCAAAACCGCCCGTCCTTCTTCCTCGCCGATGCCGCCCGGCGCCCGTGCCAGCGCTGCCGGTGTCCTCCTCCCGGCGTCGCCCAACACCACGCGTTCCCGGCCAGCTGCGTGCCGCCCCAGCGCCGTGCGCCCGCGACGCATAGCGCGCCGTCCTGCTGCGGCGCCGCCTAACGTCTAGCGCAAGACTGGGCGGGAGCGGGAAGCCAGCAACGGACGGAGCAAGAAAGGAATCGTTTTTCCGTTTGTTCGCGGCGCCATCCTCCCTGCTCCTGCCAGGCTGCCATCGCAGGCGGGCGGCTCCGCCCAGCCGGTAGCGTTCGTCTGTCACGCGCGAGTTGTGGGGCTCATGGCCCCGGAGACCGGAGTTTGGTGGGGGAAAGGAGGCGAAACCGACACCCAATGGCCATCGCACGGAGGGGGGGTACCTGCGCGTTCCAACATCCGCTCGTGCCGGCTCCTGCCCTGCCTCCGCCCGCGGCGGAAGCTGACCCCCGCCTCTTTCTGCTCTTCGTCTGTTGGTCGTCCACGGCCATTGACCTCTCTGAGGCCGAGCTGCATGTTTTGGATGGAGTCGTCCGGTCCCTCAGGTCTCCTTTTTTCACCCTTGTTCTATTATTCATGTATCTTGCTATAATTTGGTATGCATTATGCATATTTAAGGCTTTAAAATCCTTCTAAACTTCATTAATTCATTATTCGATCATGTATTTGGTTTCGCATTATGCGTCCATCTAATTTGTTTCTTACAACCATATACAATGATTCAACTTTGCATTGATTTTTTTTATTCAGACTACGCATGTATGTTCTTACTTATGTCTTGATTATAGTTCCATAATTAAATTATATTTATTCTGTATTTATAGATAATGCCCATGCTGGAAAAGGTGCTAGTTCATCAACTAAAAGGTTCCTTTTTTTTTCTTATTCCTATTACGTTACATTTATCTTATTTTATAGATTCTCATTTAGGCAAGAGTTGCAACTACATTGTTATATGGACCAAGTTTGTAAATTTAAATGTAGAGTATATGGATGTTGTATTATAAATAGATTTTGTTTCAATTTCTTCGGTTACCATTTGGAGCTGGTTGATAAGATGCCCGACAACCCCAAAAGGCTTGTATTTGAGAGCACTCAACAGCGGTCAGTGCATTTTTTTTTTTTCTGTGGCCCTTTCTTGTGTTGGATCTCCTCTTTCCTCTAGGATGATGTTAATGTGACTATTTCCTATTTAGGTTTGAGGTCCCCTTACGACAAGATGATGGGTTGCCCTCCTCTGCTGGTACAGCTTCTGCACCGGCTCCACAAAATAGAGGTGCAAAGAGTTACTATTAAATGAGACAAAATTAGCCACAATTGCAGCATGCTTAATAAAGAAAGGATATGGTATCCTATAAGTTACCTAGAGCAGCAAGATTAATCTTTTCACTGGTTTTTGTCACCACCAATTGCTTCAGAAAATATGCATGGTTCAGATAAATTTTATTTCCAACATTCTGAATAGTCCATGTCTCCATGAACATAAGCTTACAACAATTCAAGGAACTTCAAATTAGACAAGGAGAAAATGTTACAAAATTCGGCCAAGAGCATGAGTCTTATTCTATGTTTTTTTTTATATAAAATTGTAGCAGTAGAAGCAGCTATGCTCATTGGCTGTATTATAATCTTAACCAGTTATAATTTGAAGTTACTGTTTTCTAAATTACTAGACAAAAAATAGATATGTTTAATTAAAGCCATTCTGATCTTTTTTGATTCCTTTTTATAAAAAAATAGATATACTTGTTTTATAAATTTTTGCTATCATAATAACCATTTTTAGTTCACTGCACTTCGGCTTATCCTTTTGTCAATTAAAGCGTTTCATCTTGTTCTAAAAACTCACATGATTTTTCCCCTAGTCAATATTCCCACATCTGTTGTTTATTATTTTTCCTCTTTCTTCCTTTTGGTATGCTGCAGATGCAAGGCGTTCCCCTTCCAGGCACCCTGCCGCAGCTACTTCCCAGGTCCACTCACAGAGAAGGTACTATTTCCGCACAAACTTTCTTACCAAATTTTTTACCAATCCGAATCCTTTGAGGCATATCAGTGTACTCTTCCAATTTATATTTTCTGTCCAAATTTGCTGTTAAAAAAACCTGGTTCTTTTATCCCCTATATGTAACCATACCCCTGGTTGTAAGTGTTCCCCAAAAGGTCATGGATCATTTTTTTTCCTATTCATTTGTAGGACTCATGCTGCTCAGCGTGCTGTTGATAGGGTGCCGAGTAACCTGAAGAAGGTCGTTTTGGAGAGCTTGCAGGAGAGGTCCATACGTGTTTCAATTTATACTAATACTATTATTGTCCTTGTATTGCTTATTAATGTTATTTCTCAGATTGTCCCTCTCTGGTGCGCCGCGCTGGTGCTGCTTCACCGGTCTTGCACCTGCCACACCTAGACGAGCACATGGGAGCCGTGGCCTGAGGTCTCCCTTGCCGCCTGCAACGTTTTCAAACATTTGAAGATGTCCCGGTGAGTTAAGGCATTCTTTGAGCCTCTGAAACTCTGCAACTTTGAGAAACTGCAGGGTTGTTAATGCACTGAATCCCCACACAAATAAAGCATAGCTCATGAATTTTAGCTTTTTTGAGACCTCTGGATCTACTGCTGTCAAATTTATGTTGATCTAAAAAAAGGCTGAACCGATGTAGATTTAGGTTGATTTGAAAGTAGTTCATGGCAGATTCCAGCGATGCCGAGCTGCCATGGAGGCATGTGATCCAGGCTAGGCAGCGGGGGCCCCATGGGATTGGACTGGAGCGATCCCACATCCCAGCCACATGCTAAGGTAAAGACCGGAGTGGATCAGCTTCCAAACGTAGCTGATGTTTAATTTTTTTAGATACTCCAGGATCAGGACTATATGCCAGAATGCTTTTCTATCTACCTGATGGAAGCTAGTACATGAATTACAATATTATCTCATATGAATAATTGAATACACAACTAAAGCCTTCATTCCTTGGACTAGGTTTTTAAATCTTTGTTTTTTATGTTGCTGCTGGAAATTTTGATTCATGATTCCATTGCTGTAAATGGTATCCGGATGTCATATGAGATTAATATAGTAAATTATTGAGTTATCCATTGATTTGTTTATTGTGGGGGGATGGTAATTATTGCCTATCCATTCTGTTGGAGATGTTGCTAACATCTTTGATATCTTGGTTGTATGCTGCTAAAGGAACATAATTAGAGATTAATGTTTTTTAAAACAAATTTTGAATAAGATGTCTAACCCGCTTTTTTTCAGATTGTAAATGCCCAGATGTGGTTATTCCAGCAAACTATGACTGATTAGATTTGTTTACTAAGTTTCCATTTTCAGATTGGTATAAGTATAACATATTTTTATTCAAACTCAGAGATTAATTGACCAGCTCCTATCTGAATGACTTGTGGGATCACTCAATCCACTCCACATGCATCACTGGCAAAGCGCAAGATTCTCGATAGCATGCAAGACCAGGTCAGTGTTGCACTGCTCATTTTCCTGGCTATAACTTATGCACAGTTAGTTGTATTTCTTGTGAATTAGTACATGAATGCTACTTATTTTGCTGAGCTATAATGTGTGCTCGTGTATTTTCAATCTCTTTTCATTTAGATTAACGATGCCATCACTATTTTTTATTGTTATATAATGGAAATACAAATTGGTGCAAAGATAATTTTTTTCTTTTTGAAACATAATATACTAGTTTTAGGAACTAGAGAGCAATGAATGCCATACATACTAAGCTTCTCATGGGAGCATCTTGTTGGCATTGGCTCCTACCATACCGCATAACATCTTTCTTTGCTCATTTTCATCAAAATTCTAATACCTTCTTTTTTCTTGTTGATGTCTGACCTAGAGTTTGATTATCAATTTTGTAAGTTATTTACTTCTAGCCAACTTTGGTACTGACTTCTAGCCAACTTTGGTACTGAATTTCTATCGGTTCTTGTTCTGTTACTGAATTTAAGTTCAGTCTTCTTAATCATTGCACTAGCAAGCAGCTACTTATGAGGCGGTTGTGTGCGACATGGTTGGGCAGTTTACTATAGCGGGTAGCTATTTTTGTTGACTGACCGCAGTGCTTCATTGCCAGCAGTGGCATCTCTGCCTTCAAGATGTAGTAGCAGTTTGTGCTGCCTGGACAAGACTCAAGAGGGTCCTTTGGTGCTCTTAAATCATGACAAACTTTACTGCAATTCTGGTGTGAGCTCACAGTGAAAATTTATGGTTCAAAAAATTGGATGTTTCAAGTGATCAATTATTTTGTTTTTCTCAAACTGATTTTTTTGCCTACAATCCACCTGAAAACTCTTGCACCACCAAAATCAAACTTGCAAGCCAAGAGATTAGTTGATATATAATTTGTTTAGATAATGCTCACTGCATTTAGTTATGTACTAGAATTAATGTTTTTGGTCAAGTATGATTTTCTTCAATGGGTCTGTCTTATCTTTTTAACATGCATGAGTTTTTATCTATTCAATAAAGTATTCTTGGATGGAAATATGCAATGCAATTTGGAATTATTTTCATTACGTGCTGAGTTTGTATTTCTCGGTTAGGAATGACTGCCAAGATAATTTATTATTACAAAACTTTTCTTAATGTCAGTTGGCATGTTGAATATTGCATTTCCTTTTTGATCCATCAAGTGAGCACCCCTCCATGCACGTCAATTAGTCATTCTGTAGTCCTCTCCTGTAAGGTACATTATTTTCATTTAGTATAAAGAAATTACTTTTTAGTTTCAGTTTATTTTGACGAACATATATGCTGTAAGCTAGCCTTACCTCTTGCATGTCAGTACAAATTTGGTGAGAAAATAGGCAGCAGAACATAGGTTGCCATATGCTTAACTGATTTATGATGTAGTTGATAATTATTTTCTTTCTCTTGGTTAATTGAAAACATGTGACTGTTATTGTTATTTACATGTCAAATTGTAAATTATATATTTTTTTTTAGTTCACACGTGAAATCATTTGATAATGGACTAAGTCTTTATGTTCACACACATCATTTTCCATAGTGAGTGGAAACCATCTATTATCTTATGATTCATATATTACTTATTTCATTAATTTCTAGTGTGTGTCAAGTAGTAAATTTGTATCTTTGTAAGTTCAAACATGAAATCATTTACTGCTAGACTCGCATGTAATTATTCATGACCATGAAACTCTTTGATACCTTGCTTGATTTATATAAACTTCAGGAGGGAGGTCCATACTTTAATGTCTTATTGGGCCTTCCAACGACCAACGACAGCCGCTATCTTCCAATGAATCGCCCTTAGCTTCGTCTGCAAACATCAATGTCCACCATCTTTGGTGGATTTGAATGATCGTGTTCTCCGGTGTCCTTGTAGAGGGCGCCACATTTTGCTTTAGGATCCATGTGTCCAGTTTTGACATGTGCAAACGATTTAGGTTTTTAGCCTTCTTCATATGCAAATGTAACACAATGTCCTCGCAGTAGGTCAATAATTAGAATATAAAGTCTGTTCCAATTGAATCATGATTTTAATATGAGTTCTACCATGTTTTCATGAATGCCTTGCAACAATTTTGTGCAGATTTACAAATTCCATCGATTTGATGGAAACTTTTTGCTTATCAAATAGGAAGTCACTTTTCAATACCACCTTTTGGATGCACAATTCGCTGCAACTATAAAAGATTTACTCATTTTCTAATCCTTGGTGAATGAAGAATAAAAAAAATCTCAACACATGACAAAGTATTCTATTACACACAAGATTATTTCTTCAAATCACGTACCTAAAGAAACTACATAGAAAAAAAAAAAAATGCATGGAGAAAAAACCGGAGAAAAATAGATCGGCATAAGTCACGGAGAAAAAAAACTGCACGGAGAAAAAAATGAAAAAAAGGAAAAAACTGCACGGAGAGAAAAAAGGTACGGAGAAAATGGGCCTAGTCCGTCTCGGCCACTGCTATTGATCGGAGATGCACTGTGCAGGGTGCTAGGCTGTCCGATGGGTCTGGGTACTAAATAACTATTTGGTACTCGGGGACTAAATAGCGCTGCCATATATATAGGGAAATTATTTTCTACTCTTAGGGAGTAGCTACTCCCATGTTAATATATCTAGATTTAAGGTGTATATGACCGAACGAAGTATATGTACACGAAGTATATGATCGTACTAGAGTATCTATGGTAATATTTATATGCCAAGTATGCATACATACATAGAGTATGTGGTTATACTTATTTTATATACTACAGTCAGTGGTATTTTTATAATATATTAAAAAGTATGGGTTTCTTTAAAATTTTTTCGCATAGAAAGATTTGAAGTATCTTAGTATGAGTACATAAACATACTCAAAGTGATAAATAAGTATGAATATATACGCAATACGGTTTTTTAAAGATAGGAGTAACTACTCCCGAGAGATAGACTTTGCTATTGAGCGCGTAGGGCTGTAAATAATATTGAACGCGCTGCCAGTGTCAGACATCTAGAGCTAGCGGCTCCTTCCGCAACCGCAAAAGCAGGGGTAAATTAACCGTAAAAATCAGGACAGCCGGCGGCAGCTACTCCTTTCGCAACCGTAAAAGCCGAAGGAAATTAAACGTAAAAGCAAACTATAACACCCGAGTGTCTAGCAGATAAATCTGATGGGCAGCGACCGTAAATCCTTGGTAGACGTGAGCTCTAACCAAAATACCTTTGGCAACCGTAAAAAGATACGTTTAATAGACGTGAGCTTTAACTAAGTATTTTTGGCAAACCGTCTTTTTGGCAACCGTAAAGATACGTTTAACGCAGATGTAAAAAGTTATCTCTAAGGTAAATACTTCCTGAGAATGGAAACGGTGGCAAGACCCGTGAATCACGCTGGTGCTAATTCAACGACAAATAATCAAGTAGTAATTGAATTACAATTTTTATATAGAGAAGTAATTGTCAAACATATAATTTTAAAAAACACCAAATTGACATAGATTCATTGCTATTTGTGGACACAAAATCCATCAAAAAACATTTACATGCCACATTTGAAATCACCGATCACCGATTCATCTTATCACAAATCAGAAGGAAAAAAAACAAAGTAATCCGTTGGAATCCTTGTGCCGGAAGCAAATCCACAAGAGCTACGGCTGCATCACCGAGATCCAGGAGCTGGCTTCTATGCTTCTGAGCCAGATCCTCCATCTCGTAGAAGCAACTGTCACCCATGAAGGACAATGCTAAAGCTGTTCGTTCTTCTGATCTGTGAACTGGAGAGAAACAATAGTTATAGGAACCGGCTATCTGCGGATCTACGGAACGAATTCTCCTCCGCCCCTGCCGATCAAAATTCAAAGGACAATTGAACCTGGTCGCTGCGACCCTGTACAAAATCCAGCCAGCGCAACCTCCACAGACTGGACCTGCTGCAGTGGCGGAGCCAGAAGTAAAATTTGTCAATTAAATATATATGTACACAAGTAGCAGAGGAAACAATATCAGTACATACACAGTATACAAAACACAATTAACAACAAGCAGGCATAAAAATTTCTCTAAAAAGCAACATAATATCTTGTTCAGCTGGTCACATAAACCGGCTGATAAAACAAGCGATTGATTTACTGTAAAAGAAAAATATTGTTTGAAGAGTTAATAAGTCCGGCTTATAAAAAACAAGCGAAACAGGGACGCGATTGACAACAAAATATTATTCAATTATGATTAATATCATAACTAGTATCATCAGAAAGATCTTTGAATCTAGTTTTTTAACAAATTTATTCGGAGATATAAATATTGCACGTATTTTCTATAAATTGAGTTAAACTTGTGACACGAAAACCAAACGAAGAGAGTAGATAGACACGGCTCAGATGACGCAGAGTAGTAGCAAAGAAAACAGGCTACGGCGTATTGAGCGGTGGGTCATTGGTAGCGCGGCAGAGTACTGGAGAGCAAGCGACATGCAGTGCTCGGAGACATGCAGATTTGCTCAGTTGCTCTCCAAATGACATGCAGAGATCGGAGACATGCAGACTTGCTATGGTCAGAGACATGACCTTTAGAAAATCACGGAAGGCAGGGGGCCATGGCCCACTATGGCCCTCACTTGGCTCCGCCAGTGCCTGCTGGACCTTGCGGCCACCGCTCTCATCCAAAGGGAGAAGCCGCCGACACCCCTAAATCCTCATCGTGCAGTCGAGAACGCCAACACCGGATCTGCCTTGAGCATGGACAGAGGCTGTCACCGTCACCGTTGTTGGGGTGATGAAGAGGAAGCTGCCGCTGCTGCTGCCACCGGGTGGATGAGGGACCGCCGTGCCAGTGGATCGACCGCGCCGCCGCCCAGGGGCCGCCATTGCCGTGGGTAGACCACGCCGCCACCAGGAGCCCCAATGACCTGCTGCTTGCTGTGCTTGAGATCCATTGGAGAAAGGGCCCGCCGCTAGGATCCGTGCGATCCACCAGCGAGGGAGCAGGAGAAGGCCGCGTGCAGGCCGGATGGGAGGGAGAAGGCAGCTCCACCACCGAGATCCATGCGCCACTGGAGGACAAGGGCGTCGCTGCGCTGCCGGATGTGCCTCGTGCGCTTGGGCCTGGCCTCACTGCCGCCGACAGCCACCATGCAGGGGACGCCATCGGTGGGGACAAGGCAGTGGAAAGGATGCCGCCGGTAGGAAGGAGGCGGGTGAGGGGGGCGCGCCGGAGGGAGATGCGTGCCAACGCCAGTGACGACCCAGGTGGGAAGGGCACCGCCGCCGCAGCTACCTCCATTGGCCTGGGAAGCTTGGTCAATCTAGATCTGGAATGAGAGAGAGGAGAGAGAACTGGAAGATACACAAGGGAACGGTGGATTAAATAATGTCGTGGAGATTTACGGTTGACGAACCTAATTATGGTTGAAGAGAAATCTTTTATGGTTGCGGGTTATAATATTACTAGAATGTCTGGTTGTTAAAGTTTTATGGTCGCGGGTGCTTTGTTACGGTTGCGGTAGTTTTGATTGGCTCCCTAGGGCGTCGAATAACTATTTACAGATCTAGTTGTTGAATAGGATATATATATATATATATATATAGGGTAATTTTATATATATATATACACACACACACACATATATCAAAGGTGTAGCAACAGATCAAATAAAAAGTATTATCTTTCCAACCAACATCACATCACATGAATTTTCAACCAAATTATAGAAGTTTTCAGCCAACATCAGATTACATAAAAACATTCCACCAACCTTGCAGTTTATCATAGCATCAACGTGTCAGTCTTGGATTGAACACAGAGAGAAGAGAGCAGAGAGCCAATCCTTTCTCCTCCTCCAATCGTCCCCTTTTATAGGATTGGAGGTTTTTCATTATTATATGAACCCTGAACCTTGTCGTTTCAAGCCCATAAGACATGTAATTGTGTCCTGAAAATACCTATGGGTTCCCTAACATATAATACACCCCAACAGACACGATGATCAATTGTCAAGCATAGATAGCTACATATTCACATATCCACGTGATATGAGATATTGAATGATCTATTGTACATTCCATGTAACAAACTAGAAAACACATATATTAACTAAACGGGTCCATTCTAACCCTAGCCCTAGACTATATAAGAAGTGGTAGGGATCCCCCAATCAGTATTCCATTACTTCCATCTAGGTAGGTAATAGCTATTGTCAACAGCCCCTGTAACTGAGCATACAAATAGAGAGAGGTCTACTTCAAACTAGATGTACATTATGAAGTACCTGAACTAGTATAAACCGTGTGTCTCGTATGCTACCCATCTGATTTCTTATGCATGAATACACAGATCTACATTGTCGGAGTAATACTTCTGCTAGTTTGTTGACATTTCTTATTGTCGCTACTAAGGGTAGAGATAAACTCCATCTCTAACAATGGTGCTAAAAATACTTGTTGGTATTTTAGCACTACTAAACACAGGTTGTCATCCCCAGCATAATGCATGAAATGCTGGTCCATTAACATGCCACTTAACCTTCACAGTAAATATAAGTGTATCCGCAAGCGCACAGATAAATACTAATGTAGCATTTTAACATGGAAAAATTAGGATCATTATTTATATTTTACCTTCTACGAAGGACATGCTGTAGGAATATGATTAAACCTCATATTTATTATGGATGAGTGTAACCTTGCACATTCTATAACACGGATAAATCAGAAGATGAATGATAAGATAAGCATTAATCATTAGCATTAAATAGTTAGAGTACTCTTTGCTATATTGTGCAAGGTTATCCCTAAGTTACATCAAGAGATATTCCTAAGTTATCCCTAGTTACAAATCAATACATAGATTGATTAGTGCAATTATACTTAGTAGTCATTGCCAAGATTACTAAGGAAGATTAAGAACAGAGCATGTCTTCCTTTGCAGCTGGATCCTACTTGTCCCATATTAGCTCTTCCTTTGCAATTGGATCCTACTTATCCTATATTCAGGGAGTGGACTCATAGGACTCAATAGGAGTGTCACACCCATGATCTACCACATGAGTCAGAATATTGGGTGCATCCGTAGGTAAATAACATATATGCGCCACACTTACTCAATGTTGACCACTCACCTAATGATCATTTAGGCCAACACTATATGGTCCTATAAATAAGTATGATAATAATCTAACTATACTAAGCACATAATCAAAGTAGACAAAGAACATAATAACTACAAATAAGAACACAAAGAACAATGTCATATCAACTATAGCAAACATAAAATGCATGAAGATACAAAGGAGAGATGAGGTACATAAGCTATACCAAGCCAAGCCCTTGACAAGATCTAGAATCTAATTGAAGCTTGCTTCCCTCTATTTTTATCTAGCTAGCTATGCTCTAGAAGGAGCTTTGGGAATTAGGGTTTTTGTCTAGTCATCAAAACGATTAGATGATCTGATGATGCCCTAGCAGGGCCTAGGCTGTATATATAGTCTAAAACGATGCACAGAAGCCCTCGGATCAAACCGACCTTAATCAACGGTGTAGATGCAAATCTTAAGACGGTGGAGAACCAATGTTCGAACGAGGAGTGAGTGGGCTAGGGGAAGCTCGGCTGGCCCCACGTTGCAGTCATTGCCCTCTGCCTTGGCACTGTGGTATCTGGTGTCCTCTAGAACCTTCTAGAGTTAGTGCTCGCGTGTGTTGGTATTTCTAACGTCATTACTAATTAATAAGATTAAAAACACATGGTACTAAATTAACTTGTCATTAGCAACTAGCCACTTATCTCTCACCAACATCCCTAAGCATTGAACTAGGTTGTCATCCCTAATTATATATGCTAAGGATAAATACAGATTTATTATATATATTATTCTATTAGACTAGACAGAAATATTGATATAAACTAAGAATAATTTTGCAAGCCGACATATAATTATACCATTGTAGCATTTTACCTAGAGTACTACCAGGTTGTCGATTTATATTTATACCACTGGGAAGGTCTATGTAGGACTTATATCTACAACTTACACTATTGATGTGAGAGGTAAACCATAACTAGAATCCTACTCATAATAGGGATAAGTCACGTGATAAATGATATGTATATGATAAATAATGATCAGTCATCATAAATAGATAAACATCAAAGCTCTTCTAGTCATAGTAATAGCTAGCCAATGGATAAACTTAGGAATAAATACTAAGGTAATCCAATAACTATATCAATGAATAACTCTAATTAGTGCAATTACATCTAGCAATCATTGTTAAGTTAATCCTATATCATGATCACATATAAAGGGCATCGTCTAGAAAGGATGTGAAACAGATTCATCATCCAACTTCGTGACCTCGCCTGCTGTCCTACATACGGGGGGTGGACTACAGAGGAACCAACACAGCTGTCATCTGCACGGACTACCACACGACTCAGCACATCAGGGTGCACTCGCAGACAAACAAGATATCTAGACAATATGTCTACATATTGTTCATCATCTACCCATTGAACATCTGGATAAACGCTATACGAGCAATTACATGAATTCAATAAGATCAAACTAACTATGCTAGACATATAACTAAAGTAGACAATGACTATTGCAATTAAGAATAAATAAGAGATTAAGAACAATGTTACCTGAATCATAATATTAAATATAATAAGAGCAGAGTACTAGAACTATACCGAACTCCACGCTCCAGACAGATGCCAGGGGATCTGGATCCCGCTGAAGAACTAGAACTCCTCTACTTCTAATCTAACTAGGCTAAAGCTATGAACTAGAGAGGCTTTGATGAACTAGAGAAGGCTCTTGATGGCTTGATCTCCAAATGACTTGATGCCTCCTGGGAGGGGGATCTGCCCCTTTATTTATAGCCTGGTGGGATGAACGTGCACCGCAGGATCAAATCGACTTAACCAAGGGCCGATATGACTCCTCATAGGTGGTGGAAGAAGACTCCAGAAGGCGGCACCAAACCCTAGCAGGGGGGCACCGGCCGGCGCTAGGGTGGGGCCGGTTGGCCCCACTTTGTGGCCTCTACGGGTCCTGTTGCTTCGGGTGTCTTCTAGATGCTTCTAGGATGCTGATGACGATGTTTGCCTTCGCGCTTAAGTTTTGTGATAATTATGCACTCTAATCTCTCTTTTATGCTTTTCTGGAATAATCCCTCGAAAATATAGAATATGCAAAACTCGTAGAAATTATCAGTTAAAACCCTAGACTAGTGTGTATTCCTGTATCCTTTTGTGTCTAAAGTTCTAATAAAAGTTGATGTTATCTACCGTCAACATCATGCGTTTCATAATTATACCTAACAAGTGAGTCCTCTCATTTGGGTCTTTTCTGATAAAGCCATGCAAAAAACATAGATTCACAACACTCGTGGAATTCTATCAGTTTAAACCCTAAGTCTACATTGAAGTTTGCATTTGTGCCCTTTTCCATTAATACTTGATGGTTAAAAGTGGTAGTTATTTACTGACAACATAGGCTCCATGAGCATCTCTTCAAACACACTACAATATTCTTTACGGAGGCGGTCGGTTTAGATTTTTAGAGGTGAGCAAATCAATTGCCTCCAATGAAAGGCCTCAGTTAATGTAGGTGGTTGCTTTGCTCGCTTAGGAAAATCAAATTTTACACAAGCGGACGCAATGCCCACCTCAAAAAATTGCTTAGAAAAAACAAAAAAACTAGCCTGATGTTGGCACTCTTTAACATCATCATAAAATACTAGGTTGTCATCTCCAGCAATGACGTCAGGAGTGTGTATTTTAAATATGCAACTGTCTTAGAGAATGAATAAGGTTTCTGCAAGTGCATAGATGAAATGTCATTGTAGCATTTTACGGGGAGTGATTCCAGGTATCGTTATTTATATTTTACCATTGGGAAGGTTTGGTGTCTTGTGTATAAATATAATAATGACTTAACTTATGATGCATGAGTATAGCTAGGTCCTCACTACTCAATGGAGAAGTAAGTCATAAGATAAATGATAATTATAAGTATGAATCATCAACATAAATAGATAGAGACTCCCGTGATCTACCACCAAACCTAGAATATAGTGTACATCTGCAGGTAAACAACATATAAGCACAATGATTACATAATGTTGACCACTCACCTGATGTACATTTAGACGAGCGCTATATGAACCTATGAATAAATACAATGATAATCTAGCTATACTAATGATATAATTAGAGTAGACAAAGAACACAATAACTATGAATAAAGACATTAAGAACAATGTTAATGCAATTGTAGCAAACATATAATGTATATGAGAGAGAACAAAGGTGAGAAGATGTAAAGAGTTATACCAATCTACACTCTGGATGGAGTCAGGACCAAGCAAGTGCTTGCCTCCCTCTTGTTCTATCTAGCTATCTAGGTCCTAACTATGGAGCTTTGATTATGGTTTCTGGCTAATGATCTAACTCTGAATGAGAGATGAATGAATGAGGCTCTCTCCTAGGGGTCTTGCCCTGCTTTTATAGCCTAGGAGGATGAACGTGCGTCATCGGATCAAACTGATTTAGGCGGATGGCTGAGATTACTCGTCAAAGGTGGTGGAGCATGTGGGGCGAAGCAGGCCGTGAGTAGGGACTAGCAAGGACCGACGACCGCATAGGGGGACCGGCTGTCCCCCCTAGGACCCGCTCTAGTCCTGCCTTGGCATGGTGTCTTCCCACTTCTTCTAGAATGTTCCTGTGTTGCGTGCACTCTGATTTCGCATTGTATATGCTCCGATATCATTCTGGACTTGCGTCTTTTCCAGTTTACACCTGTAGAAACTACCAAAACTCATGGAATTCTATCAGTGTAAACACTATATCTATGTTGGTGGTCGCAATTGTGTCCTTTCTGATAGCTAGTTGGTGGGCAATTTTGGTACTTAACGACCGTCAACATCCAAGCCCGAGCCCACCAGCCCAAACCCATCTATGCTACATCGCCACCGCTTGTTCTTGGTGTGGCTCCCATGCATGCGTCGTCACTCGGGTTGCAAGACACGCCTGGAGTCACATGGAGGAAGGAGCTGCCCCACGCTCGTCGGTGACCGCCTTTGCGCTAGATCTACCATTGGATTTACCGTGTGAGGGTGTTGATCCACCGAGAAGAAAGGTGGTGCCCCATGCCAATAGCTCACCTATGCATCACTAAGGGAAGAGAGGGGGCAGATCTGCCAGATCGATGTCGTTGGATCTCGACCCACATGTGCCACTCCACTGATCTACGAGCGAGGGAGTGTGAGGGACGGATCTGTGCAGGATCTGAGAGACGATGAGGGGCATACGTGCCAAATTGCAAGGGCGCAGGGCCTCTAGGGCATTGGATCCACGCCATCCTCCTCTAGGACAGCGATGACATGGTATGCAGAACCCGACCATCCTCCTCCTCCTCCTCCTGGCCAACACCTTTGCTGCCTCCACGCTGGGGAGAGAGCTAGGGATGGGGAGGGAGGCATCAGAGAAAGGGGAGGCACGTAGAGAGAGGGAGGTGATGGAGAAAGGAAGTAGAGAGGGAGCCACGTAGAGAGAGGGGACAAAGCAAAGACCACAATGCACTGCTTTTGTGCTTGTAGCGAGCACTACGTGAAAAAGGGTTTGTAGGAACGAGGGCTTTTTTTAGGGGCGGCTGGTGTTAGAGGCGCCCCTACAGTGGATGTGCTTGGGCCCCAGTAACCAAACCGCCCCTACAAATGGCACAGTAGGGGCGGCTAGTGTTTCCAGCCGCCCTTACAAATGAGGTCATTTTTAGGGGCGGCCCAATCACCAGCCGCCCCTGATATTCCCATTTGTAGGGGCGGCTGGTGATTGAGCCGCCCCTAAAAATGACGTATAGGTATACAGCAGCAGCCACCCTTCTTCCTCCTCGGGTCACTCACTCCAACCCATGAAAAAAAGGTTGGGAGGCCTTGGGCTCCTCCCAAAAATTGCTCTACTAAGGGGGGGAGGTTTTGCTCTCAAATACTTTGGTGGAGAGGTTGTAGAAGGTAAGAAAAGACTATTGCAACCATTTATTTAAAGTTTTAATGGTTGGTTAGTGAGTAATCCTAGATTTGCTTTTCTCTCTCTTCCATGGAGCTTGAGCTTTGTATGAAGCAAAGTAGACCCTAGTTTTGAAGCTATTAGTATCAATTAGTTAGAGAAATGAGTTTAGACCATTTATTGGTCGATCTTGCTTGATTTTGGTAGAGAATAAACCTAGGTTTAAGTATGTGCTCATGTAGATCTAGTTCTAGATCTAGGATTTGTTTTTTTTCTTTTTCAATTTTTCCCTAGTCTTTTTTCTTTTTTAATTTCTTTTCCATAAAATTAGAATAGAGTTAGCATGAAACTTCTTGAACAAAATATTTAATGTTGGTAATTGTTGACTTCCAATATCATTTATTTTGACCAATAAATATTATTTAAAATAATTATGCATGAATGGTAAATTAATTAGAGATTTAACAGTGTAAATTAGGTCAATTAATTAGAACATGTATTAGTGCAACTTACTTGAGTTTAGTGCAGATTAATTACCCTAGTATCATGTATGTTTCATTTCATCTTGTTCTTGAATTATGATTTTCTTTTTTTATTTCATAATGTATGTTGTGTCAAAGGTAGTGGTTCAAATATTAGTTTCTAGTATTTATTGTCTTTATAGTTGTTTAATTTAACCATTTACTGTATTTTGAAATATTTATTATTTAATATACAATTAATTAGTTATCATGGTACTAGGTAAATAGTATGTACTATTTATTATTAAGAAACTAATTATTAATTTGATTCATTTAATGTATTTTATTTGCTTTTTTGTTTTTAAAAGATGGAGTACGTAAACTCTTGGATGTATGGTTCAAAAAGATTCAGGGTAGGTTTCCGTGAAGAGGTGGACAAATTTATCAAAACTGTAGAGAAGCATGTAGCAACATTGACAGAGAATAAGGATACAATTATCTGTCCCTGCAAAGATTGCAAGAACCGGCTGGTATATGCAGATGTGAGTACCATTAGAGACCATCTTATTTTGCGAGGATTTGTTTCAGACTACTTAGTTTGGATTCATCATGGTGAAACAATGGTTGGTGATGACAATGATGATGTTCTAGAAGTCAATGACAACGATGATGTTATAGAAGATGATGATGAAAGCCTTGAATTATTATCCCAATACTCAAACGAGGTCATTTGAACAAATGGACCATGACTTAGGCAATGAACAAGGTGGTGGTGATGCTAGTGAGGGTCAAGCACGTGAGGGGGATGAAGATGATGTTGACAATTTGGAGCACATGCTTCAGGCATTTGGACCAGAAATTCTAAAGAACAAGAAAGGTTTAGAAAACCTAGAAATGGTGACAAAAGCATCAAAGGAG
This sequence comes from Chrysopogon serrulatus, assembly GCA_015844335.1. NCBI lineage: Eukaryota > Viridiplantae > Streptophyta > Magnoliopsida > Poales > Poaceae > Chrysopogon > Chrysopogon serrulatus. Next base: position 262,232 of record JADLZL010004195.1, read on the forward strand.
ACTGTTTATGGTGTTGAAAAGGGTTGTCCGACACACTGGACACTGCTATGTTTTGTGCTTGAACTACTCATTTTAAAGGCTAAGTATGGCTGGTCAGATTGTAGTTTCAATGATCTTTTGCATCTCCTAGCATGGTTGCTGCCACAGCCGAACTTGGTTCCCACCAACACATACCAAGCCAAGAAGGTGATAAGTCCATTGACAATGGGTATTGAAAAAATCCATGCATGCCCCAATCATTGTATCCTTTTTCACGGTGAAACATTCAAGGACCTAGATAAATGTCCATGGTGTGGGGCTAGCCGGTATAAGAACAATGACATTTACAATGGGGATGAAGCCTCATCAGGAAACAAGAGGAAGAAGGGTGGTAGAAAGGTGGTACAAGATTCCCATCCGCCATGTGAGGGCACTCCATTAGGCATCGATTCGAAGCAAAGAAGAATTCCAGCCTTGGTAATATGGTACATGCCCATGACTGACCACTTAAGGCGTATGTTTCTGAACCCTAAGGAAGCCGCACTTATGACGTGGTGGGATGATGAGCGCAAGGTGCATAATGATAATATTGCACACCCAGCTGATTGTACTCAGTGGCAAGCATTCGATGAGAAGCACAAAGATTTCAGTCTGGATCCAATGAATGTACAGTTTGGCTTGAGCACTGATGGAATGAATCCCTTCAATGAGAGGATGAGCGACCATAGCACATGGCCGGTGATTTTGACCATGTACAATATCCCAACATATTTGTGTCAGAAGAGAAAGTACCTTCTCCTCACTATTCTTATTTCTGGCCCTAAACAACCAGGAATTGATATAGATGTATTCTTGGAGCCACTAATGCAAGAAATAGAGAGGCTATGGAGGTATGGGGAGCCGATGTATGATGCGTTCCGACAGGAGGACTTCATATGTAGAGCAATAATATTTGTTACTACCAATGATTACCCCGCGTTGTTTGCCTTGTCTGGACAGATCAAAGGAAAGATGGGATGCTTAGTTTGTTTGGATGGTACTAAATGGGTGTACCTACAGGGATCCAAGAAGGTTGTTTATCCAAGGAACCAGCGTTTCTTGAAGATAGGTCATAAGTACCGCAGCAAATTGTACTTAAGATACTATGACAATGTTGCAGAGAATGAAGCTCCACCGGAGAGACATCATAATGGACAACATGTGTAGAAAATGGTGAAAAACATACGCATCACCTATGGAAAGAAGAATCCAGATGGAACCAATAGAGATAGAAGTACACCTCCTATCGAAGGCGTACCTTTTAAGAAACAATCGATCTTCTTTCAGTATCTGCCTTATTGGTCAGACTTGGAGGTCCTGTGGGGGTTTAGCCCCCTATACCCTCACGGCAGGTCCTTAGTCTCGACTCACAAGGCGGCCTAGCCCGCAGGAACAAGCCCAATCGGCCTTTTTGGCCTGGTCGGAGTCCTAGGCGGACAATCGGAGTTACTTGTCATACAAGGAACTAGTCGGTTAGGAAACCAATTGTACTTCTATTAGGACACAATTGTTTTATAACCGACCACCTCGGGATCTTAGGATCTCGTAACCTTGCCCCCCGGACTATATATAAGGCGGGCAAGGACCCCCACCTAGACATCCGATCAAAGCTTTTTGCAACAATGTAAGAGCAGGACGTAGGGTATTACGCATCAAGGCGGCCTGAACCTGGGTAAACCGTGTGTGCTGTTCTTCCTGTTCCATCTCGCCTGTGTTCCATCGCGTGCCTCCACATAAATCACCGCCATTGGTATACCCGTGGTAGAGCTATCGCTGATATCTCGTCGACGTTTGGCGCGCAGGTAGGGGGTGCGCCAGACGGATCTTAGGGCAGGCAAGATGGTGTCCTTCGCAACAACCATAGAGTTCGAAGCCGGATCTACCTTCACCGCCGGCTCGGTCACCTGGACCGCCACCGCAACGGGAACACTATGGAGATCCCGGCGAACCAGCGCCGGCGCATCAAGCACCGCCGCCTCCTCCTCCCGGGTCCAGCCCTAGAGGACCACGACCGGCAACTCGCCCACCGCCGCTCGCTACGGAGGAGGCGGATCGATAACTCCGATCTCATCGAGTCCATCGATCACCTCGGGAGAGGTCTGGAGGAGATTATCGACAAGTTGGAATCGGTCCGCAACCGGCCCGACGATGACGGCTTCACCATGGTCCAACGACGCCGGCGCTGGGCCCCAACCCACACCGGTCCTTCGCGCCGCCCAGATCCCAGTCTGGCAGCAGCCAGGCGTGGCACTCAGGTCCGCGCCAATCCTTTTCGTCGCCCAGGCTCCGACCTGATCGTGACCAGGCATAACACTCAGGTTCGCGCCAGTCAGTTCCATTGCCCAGATTCCAATCTGGCCACGGTACAAAAATCACGACGGTGCCGAGGCCCGTGCCAGGCGAGTTCGGGGACCAAGGTCCGACCTGATCGGGCTTCGTCCTCAACACAGTGTTCAGGCCCGCGCAAATCGACACAGACAGCAGGTCCAGAGACCGACCATGGTCCAACCTCAGCACGACCGCCAGGGTCGTGTTCCTCCCGCAGGTATTGGTCTGCGAAGAGCCCATCTGGGGCGACAGCGTCGGCAGCCGGCAACTGGTCGGTCGAGCCCGTGGATCAGTCCACGGGGCGTGCCGATACGGGAACCCTTCCCCTTTGGCATGCCAAACGCATCTGCGGCGTATCAGCAACAGCTGGAGAGACGGCTCTATGCTCAGCAATGGCCACCAGCTCAACTGGTCGAATTCCACCTTGATGGGACGGCTAGCCACACCATCAACTACGTTCACAGCGAGGAGGCCTCCAGTCACTCCCTCCCCACCATCGAGGAGGAGGCCGGCTCAAGCTCTATCTCGGGTTTGGACGACGCAGTAGGCTCCTCGATGGCCACTGAGTCTTCACTAGGAGGATGGCGCAGCGCGTGGACGTCACCAATTTCCCAGAATATCCGCCGGGTTTCGGAAGGACCGTCTTCAACATCAGCCAAGATGAAGGAGAGCCTATCATAGAAACTCCTCAAGATCGGGAAGAGAGGTTGGCCCGCAATGCAGATCAGGCGCGACGCCGGCTCGAGGCTCAGCCACCACCCCAACCAGAAGTCCAAGCTGCTGACGACGGAGGAGCGGCGGACGGAGCGCAAGACACTGACGCCGATCCGCCACCCGCCCCTCAAGCAGTACGCCAAAGAGGGAGGATGCCACCCAGAAACCTCGCCAACGAGTTTGATCTGGTCGGCGAACGACGGGTCCACAAGACGCCCAGTGCCAACATCGCTGTAGCGGTCGAGCGACTCCGCAACATGCAACCCACGCCAGAGATCGAGGCCGTCTTAGACCACCTCAACACCGCGGAGGCTCAGGTAAACATCATGCATGAGCCGTCCGCCGGACCCTCCAGGAGCCGTCGCTCCCGCAGCTCTCAACGCGATCGAGCCGAAGGAGGTGGAGCCAACGCTCGGGACAGGGAAAGTCACCGCGTGGGACAGGACCGTGGTCGTCCTAACCGACCAGAAGGCCATGGCAACAGCCACCTAGTGCCCCGCAAGAAGTCAACCAACCACATCTGTCCGATCTCCGCGACGTCATCAATGATGTATATCGAAGCTCGATACGGGCCCTGTGCCCTGTGTTTTTTTTCGAGCGATCGCGCCAAGTCAATCGCCGAAAACTTCAAGATCGGGGATCTCGTGCACTACGATGGCAAGGCCGACCCCGAGCAAAGTGGATGGTGATCTACGAAACCACCGCCGGTGGGGCCGCAGTGGCGATGAGCTCGCCATGGCCAATTACCTCCCGATAGTACTCGGTGAATCCGCCAACCGGTGGCTACTACGCCGAGGGATGGTTCAATCCACAACTGGCCTCAGCTGCGAGAGATGTTTGTGGATAACTACCGACCAACTTGTGAGCAACCGGGCTCAAAGTACGAGCTGGCCCAAATACACGACTCAGCTCACGAGTCACTCCGGCACTACATTCGCCGTTTCTCCGAAGTCTGGGTAACAGTCCCCGACCTCTCAGTTCCGGAAGCAATCGGCATCTTTATCTCCGGACTCCGACAGCCGCGCAACCTTGACCTCCGGAAGGAACTCCTTCGGAAGAACCCTTCCATTATGGAGGACATGTTCAGCATTGCCCAGGAGTGGGCACGGGTCTACGAAGCCCTCTATGAGGACGGCTGCACTGACCTCTACAAGCGCATTAAGCCTCATGAGGACGACGATAGGGATCCGGATCGTGGCCGAGGGCCAGGACCCGATCGTCGCAACTTCAAGAGAGATGATCGCACCACCCAGCGCCGCGACGATCGGGGCAGCGACCGCCGTGATGATCGCAACCATCGCGGCAATGATCGACCACAGCAGCGACAGAATGACGACAACGACAACCGTCGCTACCGCAGTGGTCGGCAACGTGACTCCGTCTACAACGCCGACAAGGGGTAGAAGCGAGATGTCGATGGCGACCTCGGCGAGTACGACAAAATATTGAATGAAGACTGCCCCCGTCATCCAAACAGAGGACACACCTTCGGCGAATGTCATGGCTTCGCCCGCATCTTCGCTCGAAAGAAGCAGCGCACCAACAAGAAGGACTATCCAAGGAAGCCTGCCTCACGCCCCAAGTCCGACGATGAAGAAGAAGACGGCAAGAACCCTCGCCACACCTATAAGGACCCAGAGAAGCATGTAACCGCTTACATCTTTGGGGGCAAAGGCGCAACCAAAAACGCGAGGGAGAAAAAGCTCCTCAGACGTCGCATCGTCGCCCTCACCAAGGCAGATCAGCTCGTCACCGACGTTAGGGCTCCAGCCTAGTCTGAGCAGGCTATATCGTTCAGCCGGTCGGACATGTGGGCCAAGCTTCCAGAAGCTGGTCGTTTCCCCCTGATCCTTGATCCAGTCATTGGGAGCGTCCGCTCTGAAAAAGTACTGATCGACGGTGGCAGCGCCCTAAACATTCTGTTCCGCAGCGCTTTCCTAGAACTCGGCTTACCAGAAGAACAGCTCGAGCCCTGTGATTCGCCTTTCTGGGGTATCATGCCGGACAAGCCTTCTATGCCCCTCGGGCAGATCTCACTGCCCGTTCAGTTCAGCACACCGCAACACTTCCGCGTCGACTACGTCAACTTCATCGTGGCTGATTTCAACGGCGTCTACCACGCTATTCTGGGAAGACCAGCTCTCTCCAAGTTCATGGCTATCCAGCACTATGGCTACCTTGTCCTCAAGATGCCAACCGAGCAGGGGATCTTGTCCCTGCGTGGTAATGTCCTCATGGCCCATGCTTGTGAGACAAGTGCCTTTGCCGCCGCCGAAGCCGAAGAAGCAAAAGGTCGCTTGGAGGAAGTCACCTACCAGCTTCGAGTATCCAAGCCCGCTGAACTTGAAGCTCCGGTGAAGCAGCACAACCGCCCCGAAGAGGTTAACAAGGCGCACAAGAAGGACCCTTTGGTCCCCGGCGAGCCAAGCAAGACCGCTATGATAGGGGCCGACCTCGACCACAAATAGGAAGACGCGCTCGTCCGTTTCCTGCAGGAGAACATAAACGTTTTCGCTTGGAAACCTGCGGACATGCCCGGTGTCCCTAGGGAACGGATCGAGCACTTCCTTAATGTCTCCGAGACAGCCAAACCAGTCAAGCAGAAGCTATGACGATTTGCTCGGGACAGGAAGGAGGCGATAAGGGCAGAGATTACCAGGCTCCTAGATGCTGGTTTCATTAGAGAGGTATTTCATCCGGACTGGTTAGCAAACCCGGTCCTTGTACGCAAAAAAGAATAATGAATGGAGAATGTGCGTTGATTATACCGATCTCAACAAACACTGCCGTAAGGATGCCTTCTTGCTCCCTCGCATCGACGAGGTGGTCGACTCAACTGTGGGTTGCCAACTGCTCTCTTTCTTAGATTGCTACTCAGGCTATCACCAGATAGCCCTGGCCCTAGACGACCAGGAAAAGACATCCTTCATCACTCCCTTCGGGGCCTATTGCTATACGACCATGTCGTTTGGCTTAAAAACCGCTGGTGCAACATACCAGCGGGCCATACAGCAATGCCTTGAAGCAGAAATCCGTGACGGGTTATGTGAGGCCTACGTGGATGACGTAGTGGTGAAAACTAGAGAGGCCTCAACACTGGTTGAGGACCTAGACAGGACTTTCAAAGCCCTTAACGTCTTTCAGTGGAAGCTAAATCTAAACAAGTGTGTGTTTGGTGTACCTTCCGGGGTACTGCTCGGTAGTGTCGTCAGCCAGGACGGCATACGCCCTAACCCTAAAAAAGTAAAAATCATCCTGGATATGAAGCCTCCCAAGTGTGTAAAAGATATCCAAAAGTTGACAGGGTGCATGGCAGCCTTAAACAGTACATATCCCGGTTAGGTGACAAAGGCCTTCCCTTCTTTCGGTTACTCAGGGCCAAAGAGAAGTTCGTGTGGTCCGAAGAAGCCGACGCTGCTTTCAACGAGCTAAAGACGCACTGTCGTCACCACCAGTCCTCACGGCTCCCGTTGTAGACGAGCGCTTGCTACTCTACATTGCCGCAACCGACGAGTAATCAAGACCGTATTGGTGGTCGAGCGGAAAAAGCAAAGAATCTGTCTACCCCCGTCCAACGACCGATTTACTACATCGGTGAGGTGCTCAATGAAACTAAGCAGAGGTACCCGCATATTCAGAAACTCCTCTATGCGATTCTGGTCACAAAGAGGAAGGTCTCTCATTACTTTCAACAAGATAGCATTACCGTTGTCCTTGAATATCGAATATGCGCCGGGAGATATCTGCGCAATAAAGACGCTACTGGTCGGATCGTCAAGTGGGCGATCGAGCTCAGCCCTTTCGAGCTACGCTTCGCAGCGGGACCACCATCAAGTCTCGTGCATCGGCCGACTTTTTTGGTCGAATGGACCGATATGACATTACCCATGTCCAACACAAAGTGCGAGGAGCAATGGAGGATGTACTTCGATGGATCTTTGAACATAGGAGGAGCCGGGCGCAGGAATTTTCTTCATCGCTCCCTCGGGAGGACAGTTGAGATACGCCCTTCGTATTCACTTCAAAGCCTCCAACAACGCGGCCGAATACGGCCGCACCGCACGGACTCGGCATTGCAGTTGAGCTGGGGATCAAAAGGCTCTTAGTCTATGGTGACTCAGCCTTGGTCATCAACCAAGTAAACAAAGACTGGGACTGCGCCAATGAGAAGATGGACGCCTACGTCGCGGCAATTCGCAAGCTTGAGGACAAATTCTACGGCCTTGAATTCATTCATATCCCAAGAAGTGAAAACCAAGCAGCGGACGAGCTCTCCAAATTTGGTCGTCCCCGAGCAGAGGTCCCACACGGAGTCTTTGTCCAAGATCTGGTTACTCCTTCCATCCAGGAAGAGCAACAGTCGGCGAAAGCCGCGGCACCTGAACCATCACCACAGGCGGTCCCCTGTGAGCATGTTCAGAAGAATATCTTTGAGAGTCTCATGGCTACCTTGATGGACACCGGCAAGTCAAAGGATGGTCTGAAATCATAGAAATACATGGTGCAGCTGAAAGTGATGCCTGAGCTTCACCCAATACTTTAGGATAATGGAAAATACACTCTGCCCGCGGCTAGCTTCAACCTAACCTCAGATGAGAGGAGAGCTATATGCACTTTCATTAGTGAGCTTAAAGTCCCGACTGGGTTCTCAGCAAACCCGAAGAAGCTAGTGTCAATGAAGGACCTATCATTTACACACTGCAAGGCTCATGACTGTCATGTGATGCTAACAGTGTTTCTACCAATTGCAATTAGGGCTATAAAGCCAGAGTTCTTGAAGATGGCCATCACCCGCATGTGCTACTTCTTTTCGAAGATCTCACAAAAGACGATTCGTAGGGATGAGCTGAGTGTGACCTACATGATTTCATGGTGGAGACCCAGAATCAACTAGAGATGTGTATGCCTCCTCCTTTCTTTGATATAATGGTACATCTCTTGATTCATATGGTTCATCAGATATAGGCACTCGGCCCTTGCTACTTGCATGAAATGTGGTCATACGAGCGGTTCATGTCGGTTCTAAGCCGATAGTGCAAAATCGAGCATACCCAGAGGGCTCTATGATAGAGGGTTACAATACTGAAGAAGTTGTCGAGTGCTGTCAAGAGTGGTTAAAAGTACAGAGAGGAGTTGGTAATCGCGATTCTCGTTACAAGGGTAGACTGGCTAGGAAGGGCACAGGTGGTAGAAAAACATTTATTGACCATGATTACAAAGAAGTGAATCGGGCGCATTACTGTGTCTTGCAGAGCACAAAACTGATGCAACCATACATTGATGAACACATGGCTATCATTACGGCAGAGAGAAATGGTCGTTCAGATGATTGGGTCATGAAACAGCATAAGCAACGTCTAACTTCATGGTTGAAGGACCAGAACATACCACCTGGAGAAACCATAGATTCTATTACCATCAGTAGGTTGGCAGAGGGGCCCTCAAGACAGGTGACATCTTGGAATTCTTATGACATCAACGGTTACACATACTATACACACACAAAGGAGAGTAAATGTGTGAACCAAAACAGTGGCGTTCGAATAGAGGCTTTGGATGGATTGGAACGAAAGGTCCAGTTCTTTGGAATAATTGAAGATATATGAGAACTTGACTATGGAAGAGATATAAAAGTGGCCATTTTTCAATGCCGCTGGATGAACCAACATCAATTCAATGAGATCGGATTGAGGGTCGTAGACCTCCAGAACATAGGGTACCATGATGACCCTTGGGTGCTTGCTTCACGAGTCTCACAAGTTTTCTATATGCCCGACCCGCAAAGTAATCTCCCCCAAGAAGAAGACAAAGCACGTCGTTGCATCCGGGAAACAACACATTATCGGAGTTGGTGGCGTGGACGATGTTCAAGCTCACAATAAGTATGATGAGATGCCGCTATTCACAGACTTTTATAGGAAGATCGATGTTGTGGAAAAGAACCTGCCCAAGCACATACTGCCATGGGAGAGAAAAGGTGTGAAGGGGAAAGTTGTTACAGTAGGTCCTACCTAGTTTGTGTAAGTGTGTGTGTTTGTAAGACTACATTCATGTATGTTTGTGAGACAATATTCATGTATGTATTTGAGACAACATTGGTGTATGTGTGTTTAAGACTACATTAATGTATGTGTGTCGAAGACTACAGCTTGAAATAATTTTGGGGCTCCAATTATGGTCGTAACTTATCATTTCTAAAAATTTAAAATTTAAAATTTATAAAACCTTAAATTATGCTAGAGACCTTAAATTCCTTATCATTTTATTGTTAAATATTTATATACATATGTACATAAATTTATAATAAAATAAGAACAATATATATCCATTTATATATATTTTTATAATACGATTTATCCTGTCCATAACTAACAAAATCAAAATAAAAAACAAAACCCTAATTTATTTGTAGGGGCGGTTAAATCAGAAACCGCCCCCTACAAATCCTCTTCCGTATAAAACGTAGAAGAGCCGCGTGGGTGGGCTCTAAGTCCGGGGGCGCTCTTTCTCGTGGTGACGCCAAAGCTGCTGAAAATTCCGCCGCCGCCGCCGCCGCCACCCTCCCCTCCCCTCGGCCTACCCTCTCCTTCCCCCATGCTTCCCTCCCCCCCCCTCCCCTTAACCCGCGCCCCCCCCCCCCCCCCCCGTGCGCTCCCGGCGACCTCTCCCGGCCCTTCTCCGGCTAGGGTTTGAGGCGCGGCGGGCCTGCTCCCTCTTTGGCTTGGACGGCTTCACCACCGGCGACCTTCCCCCGCCGGCCCCTGGATCCGGTGCGCTCCCGGCCCTTCTCCGGCGGTATTGACACCTGTTAACCCACAATATTTGTTAGCAATTATCTCCCCACCATATATGAATATCTACTAAAACAGGGTTATCACTGACAATTTCCATGAGTTTTGGTGATTTGTGTCTTTTTCAGGGAATTATCCAGAAAAGCCTAAAAAGAGGGATTTAAGTGCTAATCTGCCACGAAACTTATCCGCGATGAAAGGATGTCACCAGAGGGATCACGAATATTCCAGAAGACACCCAAAGCAACAGGGGGCCAGCAGCCGCCAAGTGGGGCCGGGCGGCCCCACCCCTACGCCGGGCGGCCCCTAGGGTTAGGGTTGGCCGCCCCCCTTCTGGAGTCTTCCTCCACCGCCTCTGAGGAGCCATCTTGGCCGCTTGTTACGTCGGTTTGATCCAATGGTGCGTATCCATCCCACCGGGCTATAAATAAAGGGCCAGACCCCCCTGAGAAGGAGGCCAGATCACGAGCTGAAGAGTCAAAGCATTAGACAGAGATCCACTAGATCTAGGCTAGCAATCAAGATAAAGATTAGAGAGATAGAGTAGAGGAGTAGAGATTCGGAGGAGTCTCGGCCTGTCGGAGCTTCCTCAGGAGCTATATTCGTCTGGATTCGGCTCCCTCGCCCGGAGCTGCGTTCTGAGGTACTTTTGTATTTACCATTCTGATTCAAGTAAGCAACTTGTTTTTATTCGTTCTTTGGTTTGCAACTCATATTATATTGAGTACTTCGATTTGGGTAGCTCCTAGGTCGGAGTAGTGATTCGTAGCATAGACGTGGTGTCTGGGCTATGGTTGCTTGTAGATGTCCCCTGATCAGCCGGACAGTGGTAGCTCGCGTAGGTGACTTTATAGCTACGTTGAATCCTCTGTAGTCCACTTCCCGTTGATAGGACTGATAGGCTTATAGGTGCCTGGTAGGAGATTACTCTGTTTCTTCTCCTATTTGGGTTACTTGTCCGATAAGACGATATTATACAAAATTTACCGGTTATTAGAACCAGAGTACATTAGTTATTTCCTCATTCTCAATAGTTTTCTAGATTGTTTGTACCCCCTTAGATTAAGAGTTATAGGCTAGGTCATAAATCACCTATTGTTCCTTTGGGTTCGATATTAAAACCAGGTTGATCTTGGTGAAGTGCTGATCAGTATATATCTGTGCGCTTGCGGATAATCTGATTATAATTATTATATAGGGTGCAGTTAATTTATACCAACAAGCATTTCTGGCGCCGTTGCCGGGGAACGGTTTGCTGATTTTGACATTAGTCTATCTTAGTCTATATTTATCCTTTTATCTTAAAATAAAAATAAAAATATATTATGGAAAATGAATCTTAACTTTTATATCAATATGGAGCACCATCGGGATCGTACCTCCAGCCAAAGGAATCTTCTAAACCTATCACATCATCTGGCTATGAGCTACGCCCGGGATTAATCAAATTAGTTCAAGAACATACTTTTTCTGGTAATTCTAGCGAAAACCCCTATTCCCACTTAACCGATTTTGAGCAGGCATGTTCATGTCGAGTATTAAGGGCATGGTGATGAGACTTTAAGATGGAAACTTTTTTCCGTTTTCATTAACGGGCCGAGCTAAGAAATGGTATAATCGCTATGTTGGGAATAGTTAAGGAGATTGGGATATATTATGAAAAGACTTTTTCTTAAATTTTTTCTAGTAGAAAAGGTCGCTAAACTTTGATTTGAAATTATAGGATTCAAACAATTAGACAATGAATCGCTAGGCAAGGCTTGGGATCGTTTTGATGGCTTTGTAAATTGCGGACCTAATCTTGCTTTTTACCAGAACCCATGCTTTTACAACATTTTTTTTTAGGCCTTAATGATAGAAATAAAGAATACCTTAATTTGGCCTCGGGTGGAGCATTTATGCATATTCTTGTTGAGCATGCTAAAACTATTCTTACTAATATTTTCAATGATCTCTCCGAAGAAAAAAAGAAGAATTGTTAGAAGAAGAATCTCTGTTAGCTGAAAATAAACTTTTACCCGATTCATCTCAATCTATAGTTGAATTAAAAACTGAACTAGCTAGTGAGAAGGAGATAACTCCAACTTCTGAATGGATGTTTGAAATTGAGGATGATTTCTTTGATGATTATGGTAATACTATATTTTATCGTAAGATTATTCAACCCCAACAATCTAGGGATTTTAATCCTAATTTCTCATATCGATGATTTAAAATTTCTTAGAGAAATTATAAGAGAATTAGTTTTTATTTTGGGTGATGATTGGTTAATAGAATCTGAGCAATCCCCTGAAATAATTTGTCTTAATTCACCCTCTGTTGCTATAAAGTTGCAAGTAGATTCATATCCTTTTGAAGCTTTATACAACCCAGTTGTAGAAGTCAACATTATGCCATATACTTTTGCTAAAGAATTCTTGAGAGACATACCATTAATTTCTACAAATAAATTATTAAAGAATTATTCAGGACACATTATTCCTAGCTTAGGAGTTTTAAGTGTACTTCCTATTGTTATTAATGATTTCCGCATTTTGCTAAATTTCTATATATTTGATGTGTGGGATTTTGATGTAGTGATTGGAGTACCCATAATAAAACTTCTTCAAGAATGTCGTGATGGTAAATTAAATATTAAATTTGGGAAAGGATTTAGTTTTTCAATACCTATAACTCATGCAGTAAAAGTTAAAGCAGAACCCCTTCCTGAATTAGATCCAATAGAAGAGGTTAAGACAATTGAATTCGATAATTTTATTCAACCTGATTTAGAAAATGATACCCAGTTCTTCATCGATGAAGAGGAAGAGGACCCTATTGATCCTGAACCTCTTGATGAATTACTGGAGCCACTTAAACCTCCTATTGAGCTTAAACCACTACCTTCTGGACTTAAATATGTTTTTCTAAATAATGATCAAAAATATCCTGTGATTATAAGTGATAAACTCTCAGAGGAAGAGTCTTATAAACTAATAACTATTTTAGAAAAAAACACCGTCTTTGCTGCTTTTGGTTATTCACTCCAAGACCTAAAGGGGATTAGCCCTGTCCTTTGCACTCATCGCATACCAACCAATCCAGAAATTACACCTTCAAGAGAGCCTCAGCGTAGACTCCAAAATGCAATGAGAGAGGTAGTAAAGAAAGAGGTCTTAAAGCTTTTGCAAGCAGGGATTATATATCCTGTACCGCATAGTGAGTGGGTAAGTCCGGTGCAAGTTGTACCTAAAAAGGGAGGAATGACAGTTGTCCAAAATGATAAAAATGAATTAATACCTCAAAGAACTATCACTGGATGGCGAATGTGCATAGATTATAGAAAACTCAACAAGGCAACAAAGAAAGATCATTTTCCTCTACCTTTCATTGATGAGATACTAGAGCGTTTAGCTAATCATTCTTTCTTTTGTTTCCTTGATGGTTATTCAGGATATCACCAAATCCCTATCCACCCTGATGATCAAAGCAAAACCACATTTACATGTCTCTATGGAACTTATGCTTATCGTAGAATGTCTTTTTAGATTATGTAATGCACCCGCTTCTTTTTAAAGATGCATGATGTCTATATTTTCTGATATCATAGAAGAAATCATGGAAGTTTTTATGGATGATTTTTCAGTTTATGGAAAAACTTTTGATGATTGTTTAGAAAATTTAGATAAGGTTTTGCAAAGATGTGAAGAAAAACACTTAGTCCTCAATTGGGAAAAATGTCATTTTATGGCTAAAGAAGGAATAGTGTTAGGACACCTAGTGTTAGAAAGAGGTATAGAGGTAGATAAAGCTAAAATTGAAGTAATTAAACAGCTACCTCCACCTATTAATATAAAAGGAATCCAAAGCTTTCTTGGTCATTGTGGTTTTTATCGTAGATTTATAAGAAATTTCTCACAAATTGCTAGGCCAATGACTAGATTATTAGCTAAGGATGTACCTTTTGAATTTGATGATGAATGCTTGGAATTATTTAATATTCTTAAGAAAACACTTACATCAGCGCCAATCATTCAACCCCCTGATTGGTCTTTGCCTTTTGAAATTATGTGTGATGCTAGTGATTATCTTTGTAGGCGCAGTCTTAAGACAAACAAAAGATAACGCGCATCATGCAATTGCTTATGCTAGCAAAACAATGACAGAAGCACAATTAAATTATGCAACCACTGAAAAAAAACTTTTAGCTGTTATTTTTGCTATTGATAAATTTAGGTCCTACTTAGTTGGAGCTAAAATAATTGTTTATTCTGACCATGCTGCTCTTAAATATTTGCTCACTAAGAAAGATGCTAAACCACGATTAATAAGATGGATTTTATTACTTCAAGAATTTGATTTGGAAATTAAAGATAGAAAAGGAATAGAAAACCCTGTTGCTGATCATTTGTCTAGGATGTATTTTTAAAGAACCTCGGGAACTACCTATTAATGATTCATTAAGAAATGACATCTTTGTTTAAAGTGACCAAGACAGATCCTTCGGACGCGAATATTGTCAACTTTATGGTTGCAGGTTACGTACCACCAGGAGAAAATAAGAAGAGGCTCATTTATGAAAGTCGTCTCCACATATGGGATCTACCCTACCTCTTTCGGGTATGCTCAGACGGGCTGCTTAGAAGATGTGTACCAGTGGAGGAAGGCATGCAGATCATTCAAAAATATCATTCGTCACCATATGGAGGTCGTTATGGGGTATTCCGCACTCATGCAAAAATTCGGCAGAGTGGTTTCTTCTGGCCAACCATGTATGAAGACACCAAAGGTTTCATCCGAAGATGTGGGTCGTGTCAGAGGCACGGAAATATCAATACTAGAGATGCTATGCCACTCACCAACAATCTTCAGATAGAGCTCTTTGATGTCTGGGGAATTGATTACATGGGACCATTTGTGAAATCACGGAATTATGAGTACATTTTGGTGGCGGTTGACTATGTATCCAAGTGGGTAGAAGCCATGCTATGCAAGAATGCTGATTCAAGACACTCAAAGAAGATGTTTGAAGAGGTTATATTTCCGAGGTTTGGAACACCTAGGATGGTTATAAGTGATGGAGGAACACATTTCACTGATAAGAAGTTTCACTTATCCCTACAAGCTCATGGAATACGACATAATGTCGCTACTCCATATCATCCTCAGACAAGTGGCCAGGCAGAAACATCAAATAAACAAATCAAAAACATTCTCCAGAAAACAGTAAATGAGATGGGAACTTTATGGAAGGATCGGTTACCCGATGCATTATGGGCATACCGAACAGCTTATAAAACACCTTTGGGTATGTCACCATATCAACTGGTATATGGTAAGACCTGCCACTTACCGGTTGAACTAGAACATAAAGCTCACTGGGCTATCAAAAAATGAAACATGGATTTAGAAGCCGCTAGAGAGAAAAGAAAAATACAATTATCAGAACTAGAAGAATGGAGAGAAAAGGCTTATCACAATTCGAAGATCTACAAAGAACGAACAAAGAGATGGCATGACAAGAGGATCAAGAAGAAGGAATTTGCACCAGAAAATAAGGTATTACTTTTTAATTCCAGGTTCAAATTATTCGGGCTTGGAAAATTGAGGAGCAAATAGGAAGGACCCTTCACCGTCGTGAATTCATCACCACACGGAGCGGTAACTCTACAATCAAGCGAAGGTACGCTATTCAAGGTAAATGGACACCGACTTAAACTGTATCTAGAACCGTTTGATTCGGGAGTAGTTGATAAAGTAGAATTTATCCAATTACCAATCTATTAAGCTCTATTTATTCCGTTATGAAAATTTATCCGAAAACACATCTAACAGAAAATAGGAGGAGTCTAAAGGCACCACCTGAGAAGGGCACCCGAGGTGGGCCCAGAAGGGCACCCGAGGTGGGCCCCTGGTGGGGCCGGACGGCGCCCATGTGGGGCGGTCGGCGCCCCACTGCCGCCTCTCGTCCCGACTCTCGTTCCTCTGTTCTTCTACACCCTTCCTACGCATATTCACGTATTATCCAATCGTGTTCGGATATTCTTTCGTACGGATCCTGTAGAGCCTAGGATTTGTCCTCATCCTGTCTCCTGAAAACCCATATAAATACATACCTAGACCCCCCTCAACAGTATCCCATAACCAGCCACCTCTCTCCTCAGAGAAGCTCTCCAATCTAGATCTATTAGCAATGGCGGACAAGGCAATCGTCTCCTACGGCACGGACTTCAACAACATCCCCAGCGATGACTCGAAGGCCCTCGTCCTCACGCAGCCGAAGCCTCTCGCCGTTGTGCCGCCGAAGCAAGTTGCTACGGTACCCCAGTGCCATGAGCATGCCTACTACATACAAGATCCATCTGCTCTTCCTCCACCACCTGCAAGACTGCTACTTGAAGGAGGTGCTAAGGGGAAGCAAATTGCTATTCCAAGGGGTACTCCGCTTCTTCCACCTAGAGACAATGAACGGCTCTTGTCGGTCCAAACTGATAAGAAAGGAAAGCTGGTATGCGCCAAGTACACCACTGCTCGTCCTGCCGTCCAAGGAGTTCATGCAAACCCTAATGAGGTATGCTACACTGAGCACATCCCGCCTAAGCCCAAGCCAAAGAGGAAGAGAGCTACACCAGCACTAGCACTAGAAAAGGTTCCTAAGCAGCCAGCACTTTCTCTACGCATTCTCAGTGAGAGGCTTGAAGGCCTCTCGAACACTGTCAAAGGTTTAGAGACATCTGACAAGCTACGGGACAAGATCATAGAAGACATGGCTAAGCAGGTAGAGATCAATCTCAAGTTAATCTGCAGTCTCAAGCGCGACAAGACAAGCTCGAAGCAGAGGTTGCAACCCTCAAGGAAGAAATTCGGGGCCTCAACAATGAAGGGCAGCCATAGTTGCCTAGTTATCTATTAATAAGGCACATTTCCGCTAGGTTCGGTTAGTTAATTGGGTCAGTCAAGTCATAAATTTTTCTTAGGACAAAGCCTAATGAGCTAGGGCAGTCGTTAGCTCAGTCGTTAAAGCGTCTATTGAGTTATATATCACCGCCATAAATGAATAAAGTGCCTTATCTTTCATATTAATGTTTTATTATCTACTCTACTCTCTATTTTTGGTATGTGTTTGTCTCCACATGTTGCGCAGAAAAGTATACAGGAAAACAAGTGTGGGGGAGGCACATTGCAATCATGAAACAAAAATTCGATCGGAAAAATAGCGTAATTCGGAACACAATCGAACCAAGACCGCGCACAGCAAAGCGGGCCCCACAGTGCTCACTTGTGGGGCCGGCCGGCGCCTATGTGGGGCCGGCCGGCGCCCCTGCTCACCCGCCTTCCTTCTCGCTTCGGTCACGGTCGGGTTTGAGTGAATTACAATATAGTTGCATACATCTCACTTTGAATTATCATCCGAATCATGAATCTTTATATTAAATATTTTTAAAAATAATAATAAACACCATTTAATTTATGACTTGAAAATAAATTATATAACACTTTTCTAGAGTCATGATAATTGTGAAATTTATAGTACTTCATGATTGCTTAAGTTATTGTGGAAAGAGAGATAGCAAAATAATGAGTGCTCAATTCTAATAATTTGTCTTTGGAGATTTTATTTCAAAAGGGCGAAAACAATTAGCTTCACCTCTCTTTGTAATGGAATCAAATAATAATCATATCATTCTACTGTTAATTATTATGGCTTTGGTTGAGAGATTTATCATATTCCAAGTATCATAAAATAAAATGAAATAAAAATATAATACACTCTCTTGAAGCATTATTATGAAGGAGGCATGAGCTATTCATAAAGAAATCCGAGCAAATAAAAAGGGACAAGTGTAAGATCACGAGGAAATAAAAAGGGACAAGTGTCTGAAACCTCGATTCAATAAAAAAAGAAATATGAGCATGTGCTCATAAGTAGAATTAGTTAAAAAGAGCTCATGGTCCCTCCAACATAATATGCCAAGGGGTGGATGATTTTTTTCGATCTAGGAATATGATATTTTCTCCCTGGTTATGAATATTATGAATATCAAATTAATATCACAACCGTTGATGCCACTACAAATAAGAGAAGGTCGAAGCTATGTTTTATTTGCAAATTCCACTTACTCTCAATAGACATAATTAAAGGAAGAGAGTAATCTGTTTTTAAGCTATCCTACTCCGCAATCACACTGAGAATTCATGATAAACACTTTAAAATTCCACAATGCATGGTAGCTAGACTAGTTTTATATAATTTAATTTCCAAGTTATGCATTAAATGTTTATTCTTTATGATAGAACCAACCTTTTTCTCGGGACGAGTAAAAGCCTAAGTGTGGGGGTAATTGTTGACACCTGTTAACCCACAATATTTGTTAGCAATTATCTCTCCACCATATATGAATATCTACTAGAACAGGGTTATCATTGACAATTTCCACGAGTTTTGGTGATTTGTGTATTTTTCAGGGAATTATCCAGAAAAGCCTAAAAAGAGGGATTTGAGTGCTAATCTGCCACGAAACTTATCCACGACGAAAGGATGTCACCAGAGGGATCACGAATATTCAGAAGACACCCGAAGCAATAGGGGCCAGCAGCCGCCAAGTGGGGCCGGCCGGCCCCACCCTGCCGGGCGGCCCCTAGGGTTAGGGTTGGCCCCCCCCTTACGAGTCTTCCTCCACCGCCTCAGGAGCCATCTTGGCCGCTTGTTACGTCGGTTTGATCCAATGGCGCGTATCCATCCCACTTAGGGCTATAAATAAAGGACCAGACCCCCCTGAGAAGGAGGCCAGATCAAGAGCTGAAGAGTCAGAGCATTAGATAGAGATCCACTAGATCTAGGCTAGCAATCAAGATAGAGATTAGAGAGATAGAGTAGAGGAGTAGAGATTCGGAGGAGTCCGGGCCTGTCGGAGCTTCCTCAGGAGCTATATTCGTCTAGATTCGGCTCCCTCGCACGGAGCTGCGTTCTGAGGTACTTTTGTATTTACCATTCTGATTCAAGTAAGCAACTTGTTTTTATTCGTTCTTTGGTTTGCAACTCATATTATATTGACTACTTCGATTTGGGTAGCTCCTAGGTCGGAGTAGTGATTCATAGCATAGACGTGGTGTCTGGGCTATGGTTGTTTGTAGATGTCCCCTGATCAGTCGGACAGTGGTAGCTCGCGTAGGTGACTTTATAGCTACGTTGAATCCTCTGTAGTCCACTTCCCGTTGATAGGACTGATAGGCTTATAGGTGCTTGGTAGGAGATTACTCTGTTTCTTCTCCTATTTGGGTTACTTGTCCGATAAGACGATATTATACAAAGTTTACCGGTTATTAGAACCAGAGTACATTAGCTATTTTCTCATTCTCAATAGTTTTCTAGATTGTTTGTACCCCCTTAGATTAAGAGTTATAGGCTAGGTCATAAATCACCTATTGTTCCTTTGGGTTCGATATTAAAACCGGGTTGATCTTGGTGAAGTGCTGATCAGTATATATATAAATGCGCTTGCGGATAATCTGATTATAATTATTATAAAGGGTGCGATTAATTTATACCAACAGGTGGTGCTTGGACGCGGCGGTGGCCTGCTCCCTCCTCGGCTTCCACGGGCTTCACCATCGGCGACCTTCCCCGCCGGCCCCTGGATCCGGCGTGCTCCCGACCCTTTCTCCTGGGGGGGCTTGGATACGGCGGTGGCCTGCTCCCCCTCCTCGGCTTCCACGGGCTTCACCACTGGCAACCTCCCCCGCCGGCCCCTGGATCCGGCGCGCTCCCGGCCCTTCTCCAGCGGGGCTTCGACGCGGCGGTGGCCTGCTCCCTCCTTGGCTTCGATGGGCTTCACCACCGGTGACCTCCCTGCCGACCCCTGTCTCCGGCGCGCTCCCGGCCCTTCTCCGGCGAGGCTTTGACGCGGCGGTGGTCTTCTCCCTCCTCGGCTTCCACGGGCTTCACCACCGGCGGCAGCTGCACGGCCATCACCGTCTTCCCCATCTTGACAGCGGCCCGGGCCTGAGGGATTCCTCCCTATCTCGGACCTCTCCGTCCTATGCAGGTAAGCAGTAGGAGGGTCTCCTCCATTCCCCAACCCTTACTCCTCCATGGCATGAGATTACTATCTGTTCAGCTTGATCTGATTGCAAGTGTATGTGCTCTACAAAATAATTGCTAGGCAGTGTAGTTGATTAGTTAGTTGATTAGTCTGTTAGTTCACTTTTCTGGTGGTTGATTAATCTGTTAGTTCAATGCTCTATTGATTAATCTGCTAGGCAGTGTGGTTGATTAATCTGTTAGTTCAATAGGGTAATCAGCTTGATCTGAATTTTCTGTTATGGTGGTTGTCCATGCATATATGCCAATGCCAATGGTTTATGGCTAGCAGCTTCATCTGATTACATACTGCCAATGCTCTGTCATGCTTGTTTCAGTTATGATCTATGGTAATACTTGCTGCCTGTTTCAGTTATCATGCTTGTTTACTGTGATACTAGTCATTGCCTGTGATGCTTGTTTTAGTTATGGTGGTTGTTTTGATATTAGCCAATGCCTGTGATGCTTGTTTCAGTTATCATGGTTGTTTCAATTACCATGCTAGTTTCAGTTACTTTGATGTTTCTTGTACTGTTGCTGGTGGACAGTCCTAGTCCTCACTGATATTTACAAATGCTCACTGATTGGTGTTTCTGTTTCTCCTCTCCTCTACACTACTTCTACCGCTGCTGCTTCTCTTCTCTGCGCTACTACCACTGCTGCTGCTGCATCTCTTCTCTTCTCCTCTGCGCTACTTCTACTACTGCTGCTTCTCTCCTCTGCGCTACTACTACTGCTGCTGCTGCTTCTCTTCTCTGCTCTTCTGCGCTACTTGTACTGCTGCTGCTTCTCTCCTCTGCGCTACTACTACTGCTGCTGCTTCTCTTCTCTGCTCCTCTGCGCTACTTCTAATGCTGCTACTTCTCTCCTCTTTGCTACTAATACTGTTGCTGCTTCTCTTCTCTGCTCCTCTGCTCTACTTCTAATGCTACTGCTTCTCTCCTCTGCGCTACTACTACTGCTGCTACTGCTTCTCTTATCTTCTATTCTCCTCTCTGTTACTTCGGCTGCTGCTGCTGGACAGTCTTTGTGATGACTACTTGTTCATGCGATGTCTATGCAATTTCTGAGCACAAGCCCTTTGTCGGTGATGTGGATGCAACTACTCGTACTGCTGCTGCTGCTTCTCTTCTCTACTCCACTCATATGTTTTAGTTTGGGGGAGGACCTTGGAGTCCTGAGCCAACTAAAAATTGTGATCCATGTTTATCTCATGAGTTAAACTAAGGTAAAGGGCTTTCGTGCGATGATGATTTGGGGAATCTAAATCATTTGCTGCTGCTACAGCTGCTATCTTGGTGGCTGTGGTAGCTGCTTGCTACTCCAACTGTCCCCTCCCCTCTCCTTTGTTTTGTCGATGATGAAATTGTCTAAATCCATACATTATATAGAATATGAGCTGATGATCATGAACTTGTGAGGAACTTGGGATCATTACCAGCCACCCCTACATTTCCTTCTCCTTTCCTATCTTTTCCTATGTTATGATGCCTTTATGCTCCAAGTTCATGATCAAGTGATGATTGACATGGTTCTGAGGCACCGACTTTTTTGTCTCTTACCTCTTCCCCTCTCCTCTCATTTCTTGGCCTATGATGCAAACTAAACCAATATGAGGTGGCTCCATATATATGCTGCATTACTGTATTTGTTTCCTTCTTTCATGTTAGTCATCGAACCATGAGATACATCCATACCTAGCAACTGTTGTAGGCGTGCCTACCTGATGGCTAGGTTCGATGTATCTCACGGTTTCATGGCTACCATGACCTTGTATATTTTGTTGCCCATCTTTCTTGCCACCTGTGATGATTGGTAACAGACTTAATACAAATTTGGCACTAGTGCTGAGGCCCCTCACAGATTTATACTGCTGGTTTATACTTTATATGCTGGTTTCTTATTCTCTCCTTTGTTTGTTGCTCGATGATACAAAAGGGTGTAGTGAGACAATAAGACAGTCAAGTACCCTTACCTTCTCCAAGACCATATGCTTCGGGGGTAAACTCATCTCGAATGGAGTGCCATTGATTACTAGCCTACCCCCGAAGTGTATGGTCTTGTAGTGGCAATGGGATTTGTCTTGAGCTATTTGTGACTGTCATATAAGTCTATGATCTATGATCACCACAGAGCGGTGGATGGCTATCTGAGAGCAGCCCACTAATTTGAGAGTATATGTGTTCCTACTATTACTATTACTGTATTTGTTTCCTTCTTTCATGTTATTTGCTGGTTTGTCATTCTCTCCTTTGTTTGTTGCTCGATGATACAAAAGGGTGTAGTGAAACAATAAGACAGTCAAGTACCCTTATCTTCTCCTAGACCATATGCCTCTGGGGGAAACTCGTTTCGAATGGAGTGTCATTCATTACTAGCCTCCCCCAGAGGTGTATGGTCTTGTAGTGGCAATGGGATTTGTCCTAACCAATTTCTGACTATCACATATGTCTATGATCTATGATCACCACATAGCGGTGGATGGCTGTACAGAGCAGCCCACTAATTTGAGAGCATATGTGTTCCTACTACTACTATTACTATATTTGTTTCCTTCTTTCATGTTATTTGTTGGTTTCTCATTCTCTCCTTTGTTTCCCACTGATTTGAGAGCATATGTGTCCCTACTACTTCTTCTTCTACTACTACAAGCTGCTGCTGCTACTACAAGCTACTGCTGCTGCTGCTGCTACTACTACTAGTAGTAGTACTACTACTACTACTCATCATCACTACTAGTCCTAGTAATCACTACTACTCATCACTACTATTCCTAGTACTAATCACTACTACTCCTCACTACTACACTTCATTTCTTGCATGTATTAGAACAAACCAAGAAATGTCACGGACACTTGAGAGTGCAGCCCAATGCCACGAGAATGATGCCCAGCCAAGCCATGGAGAGCATGCCCTAGAGGACCAACTTACTCAAGAGCAGTTTGAGAATGACATAGAAAAGGATATAGAAGCGATGCTTACTCAGGATGAGCTAGACGAGGACCAAGGGGGAGAAGAAGGAAGAGAAGGAGAGGATGCTGGAGGCGAAGAAACAAATGATGAAGACGACAATAAAGAGGACTCAGTTGAGGGATATGAAAGTCCTGAGGATCCTTTCCCACTGGAAAGTAGACGGAGGCCAATGGAGAGGAGTTGGACAAGGATTTTGACCCAAACGAGGAGGTAGAGATAAAGCCTTAGTAGCTTGTAAATTTTGCTAACGCTATGGCTGTGTTACCTCTACTAACACTTTTCCTGTCATATACACAGGAAGTCGCTCCTAAAACTTCAAAAAGAAGATGTCGGCCTCCCGCACGACTTGCGAACAGTTGTGGAGCAGGAGGAAGGAGAGTAGAGGCAACTGCCACAGAGACTAACTGTGATACCTCTGCTCCACAACCTCAAGGGACAACCACGGCCTCTACTAGCAAACCAAAGAGGAAACAAGGGGATAAAAAGGACAATGTATATCCAGATAAGGCATGTTATGTGATAACGGAGGTAGGGCCAGAAGGGGAGATCCTTGAGCCAAAGGAATTCATAGGGCGATTTCGTAATGCGATCGGGGCCCTAGTATGAGATAGGTTGGACCCATCAATCCCTAGCTGGAAAGATGTGCCAGCGACGAAGAAGCGACAGCTATGGGATGAGAAGCTGAAGGTCAACTTTAGGTTTCCAGAGGGAAAGCATGAACTGGTAAAACGTAATGCCTTTAAGATAATGGGGCAGTCCTTTCGACGTTGGTGGTCAGATCTCAACACGAAGTATATCAAGCACGGGTTAACTCTGTTCAACAAGTTTGGCAATATAACTCCTACTCAATGGGCTCAATTGGTGGCTGAGAAGACTTCAGAGACATCATTGGCCATCAGTGCTCGTAATAGCGAGCATGCAAAGAAGAACCAACACCACCCTTGTTTAGGCCCCGGTGGCTACGCTGGCAAGCAAGAGTTGTTTAGGAAGATGGATGAAGAGGCCGAAGCTGCCGGGAATACGATAGTGAAGAACTTGAAGCCACGCATCCGTAATTGGATACGCTGGCAAGCAAGAGTTGTTTAGGAAGATGGATGAAGAGGCCGAAGCTGCCGGGAATACGATAGTGAAGAACTTGAAGCCACGCATCCGTAATTGGATATATGCGAGGAGTGTGGATTCATCTGGTAGTAGTCTTAAGTTTGCTAAGCCAGAGACTGATGAGGTGGTATCAAGGATATTGAAATACGTTGAAGATAAGGAGAAGGGTACATTCACTCCTTGCAGAGAGAGGGACGAGCTTAGCCTTGGCTTGGGAAATGCCGAGCACACAGGCCGCACCAGGGGGCTAGGGAAACGGACGTCCTGGAAGCATGGATTCGAAGATAGCCATCACATGTAAAAGAAACATGGCAAAGACCGAGAGTGTAATCTTGAGGTACAAGTAAAGGCTCTAGTTGCTAAGGCGCTGGCAGAACAAGGAGTGTCTATGGAGCCACGGACACCAATGGAGCCACCGGGAGAACTAGCTGTGGTCGGCAGCCCTCAGGATGTTCCAAGTAGCCAGGGTTCCACAGCAGCCATGACCCCCGTCGATCGCATACGGGAGCCAACTAGCTGCAACTTGGTGGTTCCCATGGGCAGGCAAAACATGGTTTGTGAGGTAGCAATGGTTGTGGCACAATCTCCATGGGGCTTGTGGCATCGTAAAGACATCCCACAGGACTACACTAGGGTCGAAGTGCATACCGTTAAGCCCGAGTTCATGACGTGGAAGATAGACATCGCAACTCTAGAGGGGCTGGTATTACTCGGAGATGTGATGAACCAGTTCATCCTCTGGTACAAAAGAGACATTGTATTAATGGTTTCTTCACCATCTCTGAGTGATGTACATCTGGAACGAGTTGTTGAGGATGGGGAGGTATTTTCACTGGCTCGTGATGACCTCACGCCAGAGTTGCCACATGCTTCCCCGACTCCAAACGAGCACGTGCCTCACATGCTAGAGCCTTCTCCAGCTCATATCGAGCATGGGTATGGTGGGATGCCACAACATTCTCTAGCTCATATCGAGCAGGGGCATGGTGAGATGCCACAGCCTTCTCTAGCTCATATCGAGCAAGGGCATGATGAGATGCCACAAACTTCTCCCATACATGAACAACCGGTGCCTTCTGTAGTTGGTCATGCCAAAGAAGATGGGGAAGTGCCTAAACCTACAATTTGAAAGAAGCATCCCATCCATATAAGGCCATGTTATGTTCCGATCAATGACATCATGTCGGTTCACAAGTGGTTTACCCATGACCAGTTCAAGCCTAAGAACTAATTTAAACAAGTCAAAGCCCGAGCTTCTGAGGAGGTAGTCACTAGCAAACTCCACAAAGTGGCACAGAAGTATCTGGCTATTGATAAAATCAAATGGTCAAAGGATTGCCTAGAAAAATATATAAGAAGCAAGCGCTTCCTACCAAACCGGATCATCTAGTGCTTGCCACTTGGAATGAAAAAGTTCCATGATTGGTACTTGCGTGTTGTCCCTACCAAACTAGAGATCATACAAGCATGCGTCCCTGCCGGCACATTTGGGTTGCCAGCTAGGGAAATTTACTTTGATTTCAATGACATGCAGACATGCTTCCACCTAGGCCCAATGGAAATGAATCTAATTCGGACGTGGTGCCTGTAAGTCCTTGGCCTCTCGATATGATATTAATGTAAACTTTAGACTTCTCTTGTAACTAACCCATGTCGTGATCTGTAGAATGCAAGCCCATATGGTGAAGCAAATGCCAACCGTGAAATGCGGGTATGTAGACCCTCAACCTATAGCTTCAACAAATTTTAACTACCCCAGCATGTGGAAACTGGATGGCAAAGAACTAGTCTTTGGAAAAAAACAGTTGAGGAAAAAGAGAAGATCGGGGACGAAGAAAATTAAGGACGAGGCTATGAAGGTGGCGGCAATCATTGCCCAATCTTTAAAAAAAAATCTCCAAAATAACGATATGATATACATACCATACCACTTTAAGTAAGTTCGATATGGCACTTAAATCTTTGTTATATATATATTTTGTTCAAGGAAAATTTATTTATCTATTTCTTCCTTGTTTAAATTCATGCAGCGACCACTGGATTTGTATATGCGTCGCCGTCCATCGAGCATGGCATGGGTCTATGATTCAGCAGATTTTCTACCGGAGTCATATAAAGACTTCATAGCGATTCTCAAGACGTATACATCTTGAAAAACTTCTGTGACCTTATATATTCGTATTTGAACTTGTTGCATTCATTTTTTCATACTAACAAATTGCATTTGCTAAACTAATTCTTACAGGGCATTCAGGCACTATGTCCTCAAACTTAAGGGAAGGCATCATGCACAAAGGCAGGAAAGGTTGTATGTCAAAACTCTATGTGCGGTAAGTGAAATGTACGTTGGTGTTCCATTGCGTGGTTGTCAATAGCATGAGACTAACCTTTTCATGATTCAAAACACAGTGCCCCAAACAGAGGCCAGGGAGCCTACATTGTGGCTACTATGTATGTTGTTTGATGAGTAGCACCGGTCCATATAGGAGACACCCTAATTTGGTAAGCTTCAACCCCATCGCTCGTAGTATGAACATTTTGCATACGTTGTGGGTACTAGAAAACCTAAACTTGCTCTCTTTCAGTGGAAGGAAGAGGTAGAGATGACAAGGGACCCACGCATACATGTCGAGGTAAGTACCATCATCTATTGTCCGACTTAGGTAGGAATCCTCAATACCAACACCTTCGTGAGACTGAAAGCCTTGCTCTAGGCCTTTGAAAGTGGCCTAAACTTATGCAACAGTTTTGACCTGGGAATTGTAACGTGTTTGTAATGGTTGGACTATGAATTCGACTTATGTACTTGTGAATTGAATTGTGGACTTGTAAATTGACTTCGGATGCATATATATGTATATGTGGTGGTCGATTTGAATGTGGTTGATGCTCTTATTTTGGTTGATGCATATATGTATTTATGTGAATGTCAGATTTGAATTTGAATAGATATATGTATTCATATTGCTAGATTTAAGTTTTATTTATGTATTACATTTAATTTATTCTGGAAAATACACTTTGTAGGGGCGGTTTTTGAATGAGCCGCCCCTACAAATAGATAATACAGGGGCGGCTAATGTTATTTGTAAGGGTGGCTTGTAACATTAGCCACCCCTGTAGTTGGATTTGTAGGGGCAGTCAGGGAGCCACCCCTATAAATAAATGATTTGTAGAAACACCCTGGTAGGAGTAGCTGCCCTGACCGCCCCTACAGAGCATCTAAAACCGCCCCTACAAATCCTAGCTGCAGTAGTGGAGAGAGGGATAGGTGAGGGAGGTGCTTGTGCGGTGGCTGGGCTTCTATGAGAGAAGTGGAGTAAGAAGTTGCGTATATATTTGTTAGGATTTGGAGTGAGATGCTAAGTGGACCTCAGGCCTTTTATACGAGATGGGCCTCATAACAAGTGCTCCTACGAATTGATTTACCCATCACAAATAAAATGTCTGCCTCGATTTACCGAGACGGTAAAAAATATGCATCTCGATAAATAAAAACATACACCTCCGTTAATCGTCCGGTATTTTCCAAGGTGGTTTGGATTATGTGAACATCACGGTTAATGTTTTGGCACCATTTTACAAAATTATTTTTTAGCAGTGACATCTGTGGCTCTAGCATTATTGTCTGGAGAACTTCAGCGCATGAGTTGTACTCCCTTTGTCCGGGTTGCTGACCGGCCACGTTCTGATTTGTGTTGTCCAGAGACAGTTCTGTTCCTGACTTAATCCCAAAAGCGTGCATGCAGCTCCGCGCTCTGCGTTAAGGGCTAGTCAGACAGCAGCTCTTTGGTGACGCCTATATCCCTACGCGTGCATACAGCTTGCACGCTAAGCGCTATGGGCTACGGGTTAGTCGGAGCTGGTAATAATGCAATAAGGAACCAACTGGTCGTACTCCACTTATATCAACAATTTTCTGCCAAAAACGAATATAATACCGCTAATATCATCAATGCTAGTTCACGCCAAATTTTATATTTATTTTTACATCATGTACTACCAATTCCTCATATTTGTATTGCAGGGCTTGGTTCAGTCGCCGAGCTTATTTTTTAAGCTTGGGACTAGATCAGTTTAGAAGGACACCAATTGGGTGGTTGCATCAGCTGGCGCTCGAATTTCGCCACCGACTAGCTGGTCGGACCATTTGTCTCTCAGGTTTCATCGCCGACCAATTGCTCAGATCGCTCGCTATTCATCACCGGTCGCCGTTCGCCGCTTGTCTCCACTCGCCGCTCGTCATCACCGCCGCTCCCCATTTATCGCCACTCATAGCTCGCCGCCATTCATCTCTGCTCGGCGTTCATCACCGCTCACCACCCGCTATTCATCATCGCTCGCTGCTCGTCATTCATTGTGGTTCGACGTTTAGATTCTTCGTGCAAGTGTCACCAGTTACGCAAGTGTGCTATCAGGTTACTCAATGTTGTTCGATTCAGGGTACTGATCTTGGGCAGCACATTGGAGCCTTAATACATACATGACACCTAAGCTGGGGACTAAACATTTCTTTGTCTGGATTGGAATCTTTTTTGATCCTGCTATAAGATGTTTTGCTATCTTCCAGCAAGCTCGGAGACTATGGGTGTACACTTCACCTCACGGTGACTTGACAAGTGTACACGTCTCTAGACATGACAAAATCTCAAATTTAATTTTGAGCCCCTTACATTCTTTTTGCAAGACTTATCTGAATAACTTCGAGGTTAGACCAGCTCACGCTTGGACTTCATCGCCTACCAGCCTACTCGGCCTTCATTGCCGACTAGTGCGCATGACTACATCGTCGACCAGTGTACTCGAACTCCATTGCTGATTAGTTAAATTGGTCAGATTCTTTGTTTCAACTGCTCGACTTCAGGTTTAGCTGCTCGGACTGATTCAGTATGGTGTTCCTCAAAGGCTACAAGGCGCTTGGTCACTAGTAGTGGGGTTATAATCCCCGGTACCTACATAATCATATATGGGCCATGCCATCAGGCGGTCCAGCCCATTAGACATTATAGTTGTAATCTAAATTAGTACCAACTTAGATATTTTACTTGTAACCCTGCCCCTTCAGACTATATAAGGAGGGACAGGGGTGCCCCATAATCAACACGAATATAAGAAAGAACACATGATGTACGGTGTTACGTCACACTCATTAGTATAGAAAACGTTTGTACAGAGACGGCGGGGATTGATTTCTCTTGGCGTTTTTTCTAACCACTAGTGGGAGAGGCCAGTGAAAATGACTCGTTTCCAGCGGCGGATGGTTGAAAACCGTTAATAGAAATTGATTTCTACAGGTGATTCACTTAATGAACCACCTGTAGAAATCGCTACCGAGAAAACACGAAAACATAGTAAAATAATATTTTAAAACAGTAAAAAATATTTTTTAAATCGGAGGAGGCACCCGTCCGCCCGTCTTCTTCGTCGAAGTCGCAAGTCACACATTTTTCGCGTAAAATCGCGTGCTATAGGGCCGTGGGGTTCAAATGCAACCTCGTCCTCACGGAAATGCGTAAAATTACGCTACACGGCCGGGGGGGTTCGAACCCGCGACCTTGTTTTGCGCGTAGCCTCATCTACCACTCTATCCATCAGTCATTTGTGTCTATATCCTATTTTGGTTCCCCACAAATTATCCAAAATAGATGGTAAATTCAATATTTCAGGGTCTAAATGAATTCAAATGAAAAAGTATTCAACTAGATAGTTCCATAACTTTTCGAGATCTACAACTTTCATTTAGAGTGTTTTTCCATCCAAGGTCATTTGCATAATTTGAATTTCAAATTTGAAAATTTTCGGATGTAGTTTTCCATAAAAA
The DNA here is from genome assembly GCA_015844335.1 of Chrysopogon serrulatus. Lineage (NCBI taxonomy): Eukaryota > Viridiplantae > Streptophyta > Magnoliopsida > Poales > Poaceae > Chrysopogon > Chrysopogon serrulatus. The sequence goes on from JADLZL010004195.1 coordinate 292,038, forward strand.
GATGATTTCAAATAAAACAATTGTCAACTACAAAGTTTTATAACTTTTCGAGATCTACAACTTTTATTTTGGGAGTTTCTCCATCCGAGAAAGTTTGAAAAACTCAAAAAAATTAATTTCAAACTATTTCTAGTGGCAGATTTCTTAAAAAATCCGCTAGTAGAAATACATGATTTCTACTAGCAGTTCCTTAAGAAAACCATCAGTAAAAATCGTATTTCTACTGGCGGTTTCTTAAGAAATCTGCCAGTAGAAATAGGACCGATTTATACGGGCTGTTCTCAAGAGAAACCGTCAGTACAAATAAAACGCTAGTATAAAGAGAAATGATTTATGTACTAGTGACTGACGGTCAGAACCTATATAAATCATATGTCTCTGTGCTTGTGTTTGTGTTACTGTTCGTTCTTGATCTCGCGCACCCCACCATCATCATCTAATCTACTACCTCGGATAATCCCATGGTAGTAAGCTGACCAGATTTAGTCGACAGCCCCCAGATCGAGTCAGCCTCCTCCACATTCTACAGATACTGGGGTGGCTATTGCTACAGCTACAGCTCCAATTGGTACCTTCGCGGCGTTCAGACAGCTAGTGTTCTCAAACCATGTCCGTTACTCGTACACAGACAACACTCCATAGAAACAGTCGGTAGTTAGCACGACACTACAGGTTCAACCAGCTCGCAGTTTGTCTCTGTGTGGCGTGGATGCTCTTACATCATAGTAATCTTTCGCCGGCTACCTTGTTTAGCATGACTCATCAGCTGTGGCCGCCCATCGTATGGACCCTTAGGTTTTTGCTCTTGACACGAGGAGGGGGGGTTGTGAGAAATGAGGGAGAGGGAAAGCTGTGAGTATATATGAGCAATGGGCCAGCATGGAGCACGTGCTAGGCATGGCTCGTTAGGGCCTAGTGTGCCGCCAAGCCGTGCCACACCGGTCCTTCGTCCTAGCCAATGGCCCAGCCACGGCCCGTCGGTCCACTTTCCATGCCAGGCCAGCACGAATAGCACAGGACCAAAAATAGACCCGGCCAGCCCAAAGCCCAATGCCAGCAAAGAGTGTGAAGGAGTGTGAGGACGGCGGGCGAAGGGACGGAGAAGGTCGTCGCTTCCGCATGGCTCTCGTGGCCGTCGGCACGCTCGCAACTCACACCAAGGTGCACGGGGTTAGATCCACGCAACCACTATGGTGAACAGCGAGCTTGAGGATGGAGCCGGTGGAGGCCGCCGTCCCTGTAGCCGGCGCTCCCGTGGCCGCCATGCTCCCATCGCGGCCTGCGCCCTGCCGTGTGTCTTTTGTGCCCAAAGAAGGAAGAGGCGAGAGAGTGAGGGCTGGGTGCCCACGCAGGGAGTGGGGAGGAGAGCTAAGTGTGGTGGTTGGAAAGTCAGTGGAGGGTGTGCGGCGGCTCAGGAGTTGGGGAAAGGAGTGCAGTGCACCGGATATATATAGATTGATTGGGTTATGTTGTTATGGTAGATGAAGGGGTCTGTGGTGCTATGGACCTTTAGCAGGCCATGATATGCAACATCGTGCTGCGGGTCTCATTATGCACATACTTCTATAAGCCTAACCCCCACTAACTAATTCTCTGGATTCTGATTGGTTGAAACTTCAAACGTGATGTCAACTGACATAATCAAAGGAGTTATCTCCACTAATGCTCATTTATCTTCTACTAACTTTTTCTTTTGAAATAGAAAAAAGTCGTAGCACCTAAACCAAGTATCGTAATTAAAATCCAATTGCACCGTGATATTCCTCGCAATAAACTCTTTAAAAACAAGATCCCACATGGATATATTTTGATAATTTAAACCGTTTCTATGCAAAAATCTGTTTGTAAGCAAAAACCTAGCAAAAGTACATATCACATGGATTAGATGTGGTCCTCTGAAATATGCATAATTTTATTAAGGAAAACTCCTAAATTTTAAGAGGGAGATAACCCCGGTATAGTAGGGTAGGGGTTTGGGTAGATAAGATTTGGGTGATGGTCAATTCAAATAATCTAGACCATGTATGTCAATGGATACAACCTCCGTAATTAACCTACTACATCCAATTACATCCATATATATGTATCTATTAATTTA